>MJUU01044960.1:53842-102624 GCA_002080025.1 Modiolus philippinarum
TTTTTTCTTTGTTTGTTTGTTTGTTTTTTTTCTTTCTTTTTTTGTTTTTTTTTTCTTCTTTTTTTTGTAAAAAAGCTCTGACGCTGTAAACAAAAAAATATATATATATTTATTTCCTTTAATGAGAACAATATAATTATTTCTTTTAAGTAATCGACCTTTTCTTGAAAATCAAATGCTGTTTTCGTCCATTACGTTAAGAATTTGCATTTAAACTTCCCAAGACATGTTTGAATCGTTTAATGTTCGGAACAAAAACAATAATAATTAAATATATAAAACCCAGATATGAAGCTTTTCAAAACAGATTACACATGTTTTACTTTTAATTTCAAGGCTCAAAGCTTTGTTAACGTCCATCATAGATACATTATCAGACTCTTTCCTTTCAGTTACTATTTTATGAGACAAAATAATAAAAGTAATAATTTGCTGTATATCTCAATTTTTATCGCTTATGCTCGAAATTCAACAAAAACATGTACATGGTATGAGGTTCCTCACTGTGTTGAAGACCATACGGTGACCCCTAGATGCTTTGTTTTGTGTCGTTTTAACCTGAATATGGGATGTTGTCTCCTTGACATTTTCCCCCTTTCCTTTCTTTTTCATACAATAACTCAGATTTATCAATAGCTTCATTAGATAAATTGAATTATTTCTTTAATTGTTGTTACGGCGATGGAAACGTTCAACATTTTCTACCACAAGCACACAATTTTAACGATGAGCGGACATGATCCTGACGTTGAACGCACACGATTCGCGCGATGAATGGTACAGAAATTACGCAATCCTGTATTTTGTATCGTGTACCGTTTTATCGTGCACCGTATAACGTGCATCGTGCCAGTTAAATAATCTTATATTTTTCAATGAAACCAACTCGAAATGACTGAATATTATGAGCGTGCAATATAAGTCAAGTATTTTATAATTCTCAGTATATTTCAAGGTCAGTTAAATAGATTTTACATAATAGAGATGCGGGATTATATAGGGTACCTGACACATTTTTGACGGTTCTTAACACGTGATTTTGGTAAGACCTTTTTCAATAAATTCTACGATATCGGTATACGATTTCATCTCTCCAGTATAATAATTTACCTTTGAAAAATATTAGGCAAATTGGTTATTTTAATATGATGAGCGCAAAGATACAATCTCTGGTAAAAATTGACATCGTTGTTCGAAAATCTGAAATTTACTTCAATTTTGACATTACTATATCGGAAAAAAGTCATTTTTTCTATATTCTTAAATTATATTAGTGTTTTGTTATAACAAAATAGAAAATAAAATAATTGATATACATAAGAAAATAGAAAACAATGTAAAGAAATAAAAACAAGTCTGCAATCTAAAGTAAAAAAATGAGAAAAGCATATTTTCTCAATTCAATATTTTATCGATGCTCACGATACTGCGATTTAACCTAAATCAAATGAAAAGGGCAAATTTTTCATTCGATATTATATCGATGCATTATTTACTGGAAATTAATGCTTTTTAACCTCAATTAAATGAAATTCAAATTTTTGTTATTCGACATTACATAGATCCCCGCAACACTGCAATTTGCTTGAATTTAACTAATTAAAAACATTTAAGAAAAGGCTCATTTTCTCCATTTGAAGTCATATCAATGCCTTAATTACCCTAATTTGCTGCAATTTAACCTAAATCATATAAGAAAAGGCACATTTTATTCATTCGATAGTATATCGATGCCCGATATACTGCACCATGCTTAAATTTGACCTCAAAGATATAAGAAAAGGCACATTTTTTCCATTCGTCATTATATCCGTGCCCGCAAGATCGCAACTTGCTGAAATTAAAACTTAAATATATAAGAAAAGGAACATTATTTCCATTCGACATTATATCAATGCCCGCAGTACTCTAACTTGCTGCATTTTTACCTAACAGATATAAGAAAAGGCAAATTTAAGACGATGTACATTTTCTCTATTCGATATTATATCGGTGCCCTCAATTCTGAAACTTGCTGCAATTTAACTTAAAACATATCAGAAAAGGCACATTTTCTCTATTCGATATTATATCAATGTCCGCAATAATCTTACTTGCTGTAATTTAATATAAATCATTTAAGAAAAGGCGCATTTTCTATTTACTACCAAAATATATAAATAGCAGGCACATTTTTTCTATTCGATATTATATTATATTAATGCCAGCAATACTGAAACTTGCTGTAATTTAATAAAAAAAACATTTAAAAAAAGGTACTTTTCCTGCAACCGGCAGTTAATCGTAAACGTTTTCATTGTTTTTGGGTTTATTGATTTATTAATTTATTTATTTATTTATAAACAGCGATACCATGAACAGACTAGTATCTGTACTGATTAAAGTAAGCTTTTCGTTCCTGTACATGTTGTACCGCTGAAAATTTTTCAGGTAGGCAAATATACACTTGGCCATAAGTTAAGGATCACCGATATTTCAATTTAGGCGAAGCTTTAAAAAGTATTTTTTTAAGTATTTTTCATTTCAAGATATTTTTTAAAATTTAAAATTACTGCGTGATGATATTATTCCAAATACAAGAAACACAAATCAGAAAGGTACAGTAGGCTTACAAAAAGATGCTTATGCAATTGCTATTTTAGAATGAAGTTTAAAATAGGAAACAAATCTCCCTGGAATGTTTATCAGAAACTGAAATTTCATATTGTAAACATAAACACACCTACAAAAACAAAACAGTATTTTTTAACCTTGGAATACGTCTTCAATTCATGTAAGGGAGATAATTTGTTTTAATACACTTTGAAAGGTGTTTTATTAAGAAATGGTCAGGTATTTGCAAAATTCTTGTTTATGATACTGCAGTCTGTTATGACATTGAATTTCCCAAAGGTAGTTTTATTCATACTTAAGAATTGAATGCATAAATTTGAAGTTTCATTTGGGGCATGAGGTGTTAACCGAAGCATATCTTTTTATGAATCGCGGCATAGCTTCATGTTGAAAATGTGCGCAGTGGTCACCTATGAAACTTCAATATAATGCGCTCAAATTTTTAAAACCAAAATATAAAAAACAGATTTATTTACAGGAAAAAAACATCATGTGCAATGGGATTTTATTCATAAATTCACCCGCCACTTTAACATGTGGTCAAATGTGTTTTATGGGAATTTCAACTTCACACTGATACGCCATATGATCGATGTTCGCCTATCAAACTGACGAAATTCAAATGAATGTTAAGATGTAATTATTGTTGTTTCATCTAACTTAGTATATGGACTCCGGAGTGACTTGTTTTTTTTTCTGTGTGCAAAATTACATTTTGCATAAAATTTCTGTTAACGCAACTGACGTCAGTTCTGATATGTTTGGTTTGATATGCTACTTTGTTCAAACAGGTTTACTCTACCATGAAAAGAATTGTATTTTGTAACTCGTTCATATTTTCTCAAAATGAACATTGTGCATTTTGTTTTGAGAAAATGCATCCTATCCTCAATCGAAGATATTCCGACATTTTACATCGGTTCGCAGGGACTTAAAGTTTAGCAATTCTTAAAAAGCAAACTCGGGGCAAAATTTTAGACGAATTAAGAGCGTCTTCAACAGTAACTCTTTATGCTTTTCGAAGCGTAATCTTACGGCCGAATTTTCCAAAATTGGACAGTCACTACAGTTTTACGTAATTCTGCTCGCTAAAATTTTAGTGAAATTTCCGAAAAACTCCGTTTGAGAATAGAATGCACATTATCAAAACAAAATGCACTTTGTTAATCTTCACTAAATAAAATTCCTGGACTTCAAACGTTTATAGCTCCTTTATTTTTCAACGAATTCTCTTCAACATTGGCTCATTCGAAAGTGCATTCAATTCTCTTTCATTTTGTGCGCTAATGTTGCGTCTTTGGCCTCAGGTAAAACCAAAATATACATTAAGATTTAAATCAGTATATTTTGTGATAAAAAGATTCTTTTTCATATCAATTTTAACGCTTCCTTGACTAAAGACAAGTTACCAGTGGCCAGCAAATTAAATGAATAAATTAATTAATCAATAAACCCCAAAACAGTGAAAACCTTTACAATTAAATGAGAGGAAAACATCTGAATCATACTCTCCCCTTTTCTATTATCCTACAATGTTTTGCAAAATATTTGTTTTAGAAACTTCCACACACTGTGTAAAGGTCAAAGGTATGCAAGCTGTCACTTTGACCTACACAAAACCAACCGCAAAATACATTTAGAATCAATTTTATTAGCACCTCAAAGGTCAACATTGTGCATTTTGTTCTGAGAAAGCGCATTCTATTCTCAAGCGAAGATTTTCCGACATTTTACATTAGTTCGCAGGGACTAAAAATTCTTAAAAAGCGAACTCGGGGCACAATTTTAGACGAATTAAAAGTATCTTCAGCAGTAACTCTTTATGCTATTTGAAGCATCATTTTACGTCAAAATTTTCCAAAGTTGGTCGGTCACTGCAGTTTTACGACATTCTGCTCGCTAAAAGTTTAGTGAAATTTCTGGAAAACTCCATTTGAGAATAGAATGCACATTCTTACAACAAAATTCACTCTGTTTATCTTCACCAAATAAGATTGCTGGACTTCAAACGTTTATAACTTCTTTATTTCTCAACGAATTCTATTCAACACTGGCTCATTAGAAAGCGCATTCAATTTTCTTTCATTTGGGTGCAAATGTTGGGTTTTATGCCCTCGGGTCAGGCCAAAAGGTACATTAAGATCAAAATCAGTACACTTTCGTGATAAAAAAAATTTCATTCCTATATCAATTTGAACGCTTCCTCGCCTAAAGACACGTAACCAATGGCCAACAAAATAAATTAATTAATTAATAAATCAATAAACCCAAAAACAATGAAAACCTTAACAAATAAATTATAGGAAAACAATTAAATCATAATCTCCCCTTTTCTATTATCCAACAATGTTTTGACAAATATATGTTTTAAAAACTTCCACACACTTTATAAAGGTCAAAGGTATGCAAGCTGTCACTTTAAATTGCACAAAACCAACCGTAAAATATAGTTAGAATCAATTATATTAGAAGCTTCAAAAGTCAACATTGTGCATTTTGTTCTGAAAAAGTGCATTCTTTCTCAGTCGAAGATTTTCCGACATTTTACATCACTTCGCAGGGACTAAAAGTTTAGCAATTCTTCCAAAGCAATCTCGGGGCACAATTTAAGAGGAATTAATAGCATCTTCAACAGTAACTCTTCATGCTATCCCTAGCATCATGGCCAAGTGTATATGTGAAAAATGCGGATTTTGAATTAAACGAGTATAGACACACGCTACACGATACACAATATACGATAAGTGCACTGATTGATCGTTTTAAAGTAGCATATAAAGGGTTTCTCAGTTATATAAATATTGACAACTATTAATTCTTCTAAATGAGCACTTTCATTCATTAAATTAAAGTTTTGCTTTTTTATGTCTTTTATTTACAGAAATCACCTAATACAAAAAATCGACCGAAACTTACAATTACACACCACAATTCAAAAGGAAGCTATACAAGAAAAAAAAACAATAAATAAATGCACAGGAAACACATAAACAACGATAAAAACTCGGGATGTCGAACGTGATACCGGCACTAGCATAACCTAGTACTAGTCTATGGTTTATGGGTATCCAAACTTCCCTTTCCTTATTCCGTTTCCTCTGGTATGATGATTAAAAATTCACCACATTTCCCATGGGGTCCTTTGTTAAGCACTG
The DNA here is from genome assembly GCA_002080025.1 of Modiolus philippinarum. Lineage (NCBI taxonomy): Eukaryota > Metazoa > Mollusca > Bivalvia > Mytilida > Modiolidae > Modiolus > Modiolus philippinarum. The sequence goes on from MJUU01044960.1 coordinate 59,611, forward strand.
TTCCCCAGTGTCGACCATTTGGGATTTGTTTTCGGTACAGATATGCCAAATTTGGTAAGTGATCATCATGTTACATGTCATGTACCATGTCTAGATTTATATCAAAATGATATATGAATAGATTTCCTCACGGTTAATTGAAGATTTTATGGTGGCTTTGAGTTGTTATTACTCCCCTATGGTCGCTGTCTCTTTGACACATTCCCCGTTTCCCCTCTTTATCTATTTCGAGAATTAGCAGTTTACAACATTTTCTCATACAAAAAATGTAGGGCCCAATATTTGATTAAGATCTTCATTGATGAACAGTACTACATTTGTTTAATAGCAATCCTGCTTCAATGCCTAGCTCATATCAACTTGTGGATGAAACGGTTTTCAAGAAGTCAGAATTTACAATATTTCACATATGGTTATATGTTCAACTTTGTACCCCGTTGGCGGCCATATTGGATACAATGGGAACCTGTTGAAATATGTAGAAATTGTTGTTCTTGATAAGCTGTGCACTTTTGCTATTTTAACTTTACCACTATCTCAAATCGTTTTTGAAATAAAAGACAAAATGTATACAATTACGAAAAATTGACAAAAGAGTAATAATAACTACACGAGTATTTAGATTTTCTTCAAAATTTCCAAGTTAGTAGAGCGTGTTAGATTATGAAAAGTTTTGCAATTTAAAGTTATAGTTGTTCTAATGAAAAAATAAAATATCTTAAAATTTTCAAAATGTTACAGAAAAAGGGCAATAACTCCTATACTTGTTTTCAGATTTTCTTCGAAATTGCAGGGCGTGTTGATCTTGACATGCTGATCATCCTTTCCCTGTATATTTGTGTTATATCTGTAACGGTGTTTCAGTTATTTGCGAAAACAGCAGTTTACACCTTTGTTTTATTTTGAGCAACAGCGAACATGTTATTTGGTCTTTGGACTAACCGGGCGCAATTATGAAACTGCATACCCTGGCAATGGTTCGGGCCAAGTTTGGTAACAATTGGCAAAGCAGTTTCAGAGGAGAAGCCTTTTTAAATTGTTTATAGCCGACACGCGAAAAGTGAAGGGATAAAATCACATGGTTTTTTAGGCCAAATGAGCGAAAAACGGATGTTAGCCTTATTCAAATTAAGTACGCAAACAATATTAAACATTTACGATGTTCCCTTTTCATTCATCTTATGGTTTATATTCTTTCAAATCTTTTGACTATATGCACTGAAGAGGACATAATTCTTTTAAATGTCATTTGTAAAAATTAAATTTACAGTTACTTCGGCATTGGATTATTATAAGCACTGGTTCGATGCTTCGGCTTATGGGCTGTAATTCCTCCAGTATATACCAATCCAATGGCCAATACATTTTTGATTACCCGAAAACCGATTTTCTTTGAAGCATTTAATTTTTTTTATTTTTCATTGAAAATAAGAAGTTTCTCCATCATGCAAAGGTCTGTTCTTAGTATATTTTTTTTTCATTTTGACCTTATCGGTTTATTGTTTTTTCATCTTCAGGTGTATGGACTTTGTCAAAAACAACACTTTAGCTCAGTTATTCTTTCATAATTCTTTTTGTCAAAAACTACAAAGATATAGATTTTACATTTTCTTTTCAAATGAGTAATCAGGAGAGGAATGTTGTAGCGTGATTGACTGGATTGGGAATAGGGTCTGTAAGTCTCACCATGTAACAACGAGAAATTGTAATTTGAAAACATTTCCCGTCAAAATATGACGTATAAGAATTATGAATTTCACAGTTTTTGTTTGAAACGTCATATATTTTTATTAAAAATGCAAGTTCCTGGTCCAACTTATGTGACCTGAAGTTTCAAAACTGGACAAGACTTACAGACCCTATGAGCACAAGAATTTTGAATAATTCCTCTGCATCCGTTTCGTCATATTGCACTTTGTTCTTTGACATTTACTTACAGCGTTTCTAGTCGAGTCAATCCTTCAAATAGTGAGACAGGTAAGGCAGACAGCTTGGTTGCTGAAAGAAGTCTGTGATAAAAAAAAGTGGCAAATTGAAGGTAAAATTTTCATGTCCTTAAATATAGATCTAACAACCGAAATACTAATATTATATTCAAAGGACTGAAATTCAGACTGAAAAAAAACAATGACTCTCTTATAATTTTCCCCAATGAGACCTGATAAATGATATGATAATAACAAAATTTCAAAGGAACTGATAGGACACTTAATCCATAAGGGTATAAATGCAAAGAAAATGCAAAATCATTGGCAAAATTGTTCAGCATTAAAGTCCTGACTTTGTACGGCATGTATTTCAATAGAAATGATTGTTTTATCCGGTTTAAACTTCAACTTCTGTTTTTGTTATGTCCAGTGGCAATTCCAACAGCGATTGTTATAGACAGACCGTAGTCAGTCAAAAATTCCATCCATATACCAAGTAAAAAGGGGAGCTGGAATCACAGCTTGGACTAAAACTCCAAATTTTCCAAATATTGATCGTGTAAGAGGCAATTTGGAAGCCCCGATATATAAGCTCTCAAAGATTCAACATTAATTGAAAACTCAAACTAAGACAGCATATTGTGAAATATTTTCAAATCTACTTCATTTTAGGTAAAATTCTCTTTAGTTCAAATACTTTCTGTGTTCAAATACTTATTTTCCATTTATATTTTAATCCAGTTTTTAAATGAGCTATACAAAAACTATACATGTACTTGTAATTACTTACAGTATTTTAAGTGCTGTAAATACATCGAATATCCCAGAAGGTAGAACTGTGAATTTATTGCTGCCTAGACTTCTGTTTGAAATGTATAAAAATGATTGATTGACTTTTGTCAAAATATTGTAGCATATGCCATGCATGTTTTAGGATCGATAATGATTTTTGTTTTTTTTCCTCCTGAGATATTCACCTACTGATTGCATTTGAAATATGCTAATCAATAAAAGAAACGTCCACCTACTATGATCCTCAATATATTTTCTGATAAGGGTGATAGAACTACATTTATTCTTGTATACTTCACAGAAAACCAATTTTTATTCATTCCTTGCATATTTGTTTTGACAAACTTTAGTCGGTGCTTATATGAGACATTTTCCGAAAGAGTGGACACAATTTTTTTTGCAGAATACAAAATTAGGTCAATGGCGGTTGGAATTGAATTTTCATTATTTGTTGATAAAATCAATACATTATTGGTAACCTATCCGAAAACAAAAATATTTCCATAACAAAACAAGTTCAAGGTCGAATGCTGGAGTTTCGACGTTTTTTAGTTTGACGTCATGACTTACCCTTTTCCCAAAATTTTTTGTATTCCATGAATTTCGGATAACTCGTTGATGATTTCTTAACAAATGAAAGTCTTTTTTCACTTAATCTAAGGTTACACTGCAACAAATACTCCCAACGGTTAAAACCGCAAGATCTTATTCAGTAAATGAGAGCGTCGTTTTCGAGAATTCGTTGAAGTATCGATTATTTCAAAATTGGAAATTGTTTGTTATCATTAAACGTGTTTTTGTCGATCTTGTTTGACAAAAATATCCTTCCGACTTTCTGCACATGCTCAGTTATGTCTCGATTCTATCAACCGGAAGTTCTCTTAATATTGACCGGAAGTGTTCTATTCAAGAGTAAAGTTAGAATCGAGTATTGCTACAGATTATAATCGATTAAAGAGAATAAAATTACATTCCACAAAAAAATTGAGTGGAGGTTTCTTTTGTTGAGTAGTATAGAAATGGAATTTCATTCGTTCCAAATCTATGCTCATTTTCTGCAAGAAGGACTTTAACATTCCAATGTATTATAGACTATGAAAAGAATACGAATCACAATGCTGTCATGGTCTGATCATTTTGGTTTATTCTCCTCAGATGAAACGGTGGTATTCCGCCATTTTATTTTCATGTTTCATGCTTTGATAGGTAATTTTCATTAAAGAAATATACAAACATTTTAAAATTTGGGCAAATCTTTAAAACTGAAATAATAAACCCATTTCTCTAAGTCGTAGTATCATTTTAGACGAAAAATTCAGAATAGTATTTGTACTGTAAAAATTCTTTGAAATGAAAATTTAAACAAGGGAGGTAATTTAACAAAATATTCTACATAGAAATCACAATGAAAATTAAGATTTTGTGCAATAATTACACAATACGATCCGTGACCCCATTTTTATTTTTTCATTTTTTTGTAGAAAGTGCATTACATGCGCTAGCAATACTCTAAATTTAATCTCAATTCTCATGGAAATAACTTGGAAAATTTTGAAAAATGATATATTTCCTTAGCATATCAACTTTTTTTTTTTTTAATTTCAATTTTTGAAGTTGAATTCTGCAAACTATTGAAAATACTAACTAGTTCGAAAATAAAAGTGGAAAATTCCAATAATCGTTTTTTTAGTGGAAATATCTTGAAAATTGATATAAGCTGTTTTAGTAATGAAGTTAATCATAGAATGAAATTATTTTGGATATTGATATAGTTTGGTGCGAATAAATTTATTATGATCATTTCAACTAACATTTAGATAGAAATTTGCTTGTAAATCCATGCCATACAAAATTGCAAGCACTTCAAAATAAATTAGTTTGAATACAACAATCTCAAAACCCAATGTCATTTATGAAGACTTCAGAATAATTTTTTTCTGACCTTTTCAATACCTTTTATTTTCACCTTCAGGGCATACCACTCATCTTACTCTCTGTGTAATGACGTTAAGGTTGAAAATCATACATAAGTAAGTGAGAACCGAACCATCAATCCAAAACGAATGATTCAAGGACAATGGCAACATCGGGAAAAAAAAGAAACAGATACACCATATGAGTACGGCACAGAAAAGAAAAATGAAGACACTTATACACAAAGATGAACAACATTAACACTGTCTTTACAATAACTTCATAAAGACTTCATAATAAATCTATTCTCACCAAATCACACTGAAAATAATTTATTTTTATTATGCGGCCTTGGAAATGATATAACATAGCTTTAATACAAGTTTACTATTTTGCCCTCAAAACTTTTTATTTTAAGGAGTAATGAATGGTCTTTGGAATGACATGCCATAACTGAAACTTTTGTTTAACAATGTGTAAAATAATAATGACTACTTGACTGCAAAATAGATATTGAAATATTCATTTATTAATTTCATAAAATATAAATATGCATAATATTTAAAAAAAATTAAAAATGATTAATTTGTTGAGGAACAACTCTAATTTGATCAATCTTTATCAGTCTTTTGACTTGTTATTTTTTTTACTCAATCTCCTCTGCAAATCTAAATATAATTCAAAATAATTCAAAATATACTTAGAGAGACTAACCTATCAAATATTTTTGTTATATCATGTCATCTTGTTTTTTCAGGCATATATATCAATTCTATTAATGTGCCAGTATTTCCTGTAAAGCGTGTGATACACTGCAGTATTTCATGTTTGTAAGAATAGAGATATGATCCAAACCTAAACAGTTGGATACTGATAAATAAATCTTTGATACTTTCATGCTAATATCTCAAAATTTTGTCTGACAATTTCCTTACATATTCCTCAAGTGTTACCTTTACTCCACATCAACTGCAAAATTTGCCCAATTTCATTTATTTTAGAGAATTACCACTTCAAGAAGGCCACCTGAGCAACAAAACGTTAAAACAATGGAAACAGAAAGTATAAATCACTGGCATGCGAAGAAGGCAATAGTACGAGAATCAAAATAATGAAAAAGACACCGACAATAAGCATGAGTCTGATATTTCAACAGAAACACTGCACATATGCTAGATAATACAGCAAAAGACATTGTCATGGATGAACAGATGTCATACAAATGTCACTTAGCAGATAAAAACATCACCTATCACAACAGCCGACACAATCATGACTATAGAGACTTCAGATAGCACAGCCAAAAGTCAAGATACAGATACCTGAAAAGACAAGATGACATGATATAACAAAAATATTTGATAGGTTAGTCTTACTAAGTATATTTTGAAATATATTTAGATTTTCAGAGGAGATTGAGAAAAAAAAAATAAATAACAACCAGGCGATAGGTTGAATAAGATTTATCAAATTTTAGTTGTTACTCAATAAATTTATCACTTTCTATCATTTTTTTCTTAAATCCTATGCATATTTTTATTATATGAAATTAATAAATGAATATTCCTAAATGTATTTTGATGTCAAGTTCTCATTATTATTTAACACATCTTTATACAAATGTTTCTGTTATGGCATGTCATTTCAAAGAGCAATCATTACTCTTTAAAATCTTTTTTTGATGGCTAAATGGAAAACTTTTATTTAAGGTGTAAAGCTATGTTATATTATTTCCCAGGTATTTCCATCATAATAAAAATAATTTTATTTTCAGTAATTCGGTCAGAATAAATTTATTATGTAGTTTTTATGAAGTTATTGTAAAGACAGTCTTATGTAGGCTGATTGAATCTCCAAAATAAATTTAGTTTCAGTGTGATTCGGTCAGAATAAATTTATTATGAATTCTTTATAAAGCTATCGTAAAGACAGTTTTATGTGGGCTGATTGGATCTTCAAAATTAATTTATTTTCAGTGTTATTCTGTCAGAATAAATTTATAATGAATTCTTTATAAAGTTTTTGTAATGACAATGTTATGTAGGCTGATAAGATCTTCAAAATAAATTTATTTTCAGTTTGATTTTGTCAGAATAAATTTATTTTCAACCATAACGTTATTACATAGGGAACAACATGACTGGTATGCCTTGAAGGTGAAAATATAAGTATTGAAGGAGTCAGAATAAATTTATTCTAAAGTCTTCATAAATGACATTGGGTTTTGAGAGTGTTGCATTCAACATGTTCAAAATAAATTAATTTTGATGTGCTGTTAATTATATATGGTTTTGATTTGCAAAGGAAATTACTCTGTAAATGTTAATTCAAATGATCAGAATAAAATTATTCTGACCAATTTATATCAATATCCGAAATAATTTCATTCTACGATGAAGTTCCATTACTAGAACAGCTATATACTTTTAATACTGAAACCATTTAATAGCACTTTAATGTGTTTATATCAGTTTTTAAGCTATTTTTACTAAAAAAAAGGGATTATTGGAATTTTCCTCTTTTATTTTGGAACTTGTTTTCTGATGGATTTCGCTTAGACCCTGAACAACCTTAATATAGACTTATTATAACTAAAGAAGATAAATGATTTCTTTTTCGATAAATATCAAATTGTTGATTTTGTAAACTACTTGCATGATTATTTCCGTGTTGAAGATAATATCTTGGTGGCTCGTTTTCTATATCACATGTCTTTTCAAGTGATATTGGAGTTTTATAAGTGTTTTATTAATGTTTGTTAAGAATCCCCATTCATGGGTAGAATAAAACATGGGTGTGGCGTTGCTCGACATTAAGCAATGGACTCCGCTCTAATCGGTGTTAAGGGTCGTCTTGAACTTACTCTGAAGTATGAGCAAAGCTTATTGTTGAAGTCCTCATGGTGACTTCAAGATGAAGACCAACAATAAAAGTGTTGTTCCATTGCTTTGTTTTGGAGATTTTGTTCCATTTGCATTTTTTTCATATCCCTTCATTGTTTATATATCATTTTAAAATCTTAATTGATCAACATATGTGTATGTACGATGACGAATGAATACGAGACATTATATAAAAAAAATCATCAGGTGTAAGTTTCTCATTTGTGACCCATACTGTTGTTATATAAAACTAAAGAGCAATTGTGCTAGTAATTATTTTATGATGCCTGACAAAATATATATCAGATATGAGACAAAAATGATATACCGTAGAAAGGGGCATTTTCGCGGGAACATAATTTTCTTTTATTCGCGGGAACATAATTTTCCCTTATTTGCGGGTATTTTGATGTCGCGAACCGTTCAATATAATCTATATGAGACTTTTTACATTAAACATAAGAACTTGTGAATATTACATTTTGCCCTAACAAAATGAAACAATTTTGTAGGAAATCGTGAAATGTTCTTTCCTCGAATATCACTACTGATACAGTATATAAAACGCAATACGGGACTTTTGAGACGTGTTCATTCCTGAAGATTTTTTGCGCATTATACTGAAAAAAATCAATACATCAATACCTGGAGAGGGGATCACTAATTAATGAACACTGTTGAGCTAAGGGTGATTTCTCTTTAACCTATTTGTAGCTCTTCATGTTACATGTAATTGTTTTTCGTCAATAGAAATTTACTTAAAGAATTGTCATGTAGGACAAATTATAATTACACTTCAATTTCATAAAAAGTTTGTTTTAGGTAGTATATATATTTATTTCAATAGGACATTGAAACCAGTTATCCTTCTTACTGGTATTTGAAGAGATCGTTTCCGCCTTCAATTGCACGAGAGTTCCTATCTCGAAAGTCCCGTATCAATTCAATTTACTAAAAAATGACAAGCTCAAATTTACGGGTAAAACATTATTTGTAATTGCACTAGTAAGTGCAATATCGTTCGACTTCGATCCTCGGTAAGATAATGCAAACAAAAACGGTAAGCTATTTTCCATTGTCATATATATTATCATTTTAAGAAAAACTGGTCTATTTATACTTACATCATTGTCAGTTTGTTCAAAGAGTCAAATATTCCTATTGGAAATGTTGTCAACGCATTAGTATACAGGAGTCTGTATAATTTAAAAAGAGTCAAAGTGAAGAAACCATTGCCTCTTGCATTTTCTTCCATTTCAATATTTATAGTCTATGGAATACAGTCAAACCTGCCTTAGCGGTCACCTTGAATAAACAGTCACCTCATTTTAAGGGTCGACTTGTATAATATTTCATATTAAATGAACCTGATTTAAACATTCACCTATCTTAAAAGGCCAGTTTGACTCTTTCCCAAAGGCGTCCTCTTAAATCAAGCTTCACTGTATGCAAACACTATGATGCAAACACTATGCTGTAGTATGTACTAACAAGTGGTAGGGCCAAAACTTTGTCGTTGGAATTAAACATTTTAAACGGAAACTATATATATATATATATATATATATGTCAATGAAATTAAATCATGTATGTTGCATATATTTAACATACTACTCTACAAAAGAAACGATACACAGATTTTATCAAAATTAACATTTAAATAACCAGCAGAGAACCACAACTCGTAGATGAAATGTATTTTTTGCAAGTATGAATTAACTTAATGCCCAAAAATGTCTCTTAAAATTATGAACCGTCTCCGGTCACGGTCAAGGTCATTATCCGGAATTTCTGTTTGCAGACGAATCTCTATATTTTCTTTTTACCAAACCATCACATTTTCGAACCGGCTGACATCCAAATTTTGTCGTTATGTCGATCAGGAAATCCTCAAGCCTACTATCCGATTTCAACTTCCGTTCTCGTAAGTGTAAAAGCGTGTTACGCGAAGTTCACGTTGCGACGTCTCACAGGCCCCGCTGTCACGTGATTTATCATTTGATGGGCACATTTGCTACAGATTAATCAAAATTCCTTAGTTTATTCTTCTTTTCGCAAAACGATTAATCGAGAGTGCAAAAATCAAGATCAAAGGTCTGACCGCGATGATTCATTGTTCACGTTGATTTTGGATTGAACGGGGCATCGAAATGAGACACTGTTTTCAACTTTTTGAAATGGCAAATTGTGAATCTGATAAAGTGTCCCAATTATTGACATCAAACAATTTAAATCATCCGTCCGTTAACGGCAAACTCGATCATAGGGCGAAAAAATTCCATTCCGGATTTTCATCGTATCCGTTTCGGAATTGATATAAAAATGGAATAAACAAATGCGTATTTGCGTTGAATACATTAATACTTATACTATAACTAATCCGAGATTCTGATTATCGCAAAATATTCAACGAATGATCGAATAACGCTGTAATTCACGAATGCGCGCAGCGCATGAGTGAATTACACTGTTTTTCGATCATGAGTTGAATATTTTCGATAATCAGTTATTTTATATTTGTTATTGTTTTTATTATATAGACCTCCTCACATAAAATATAGCGGTTTAATTTAATATTCATTGCATGAACTACGTTTTCTTTGTTAATCCGCTGTGATGTTTGCTTAAAAACAACGTTGACAACGTCTATTGTGACGTCACTTCCTAGAGTGAAATTATGGAAAATAATTTCACAGTTAATTATCACTATATAATAAACTTAAATGAAAACTTTAAATTGCGAAATACAAAAATATTTACAAAATCAACTGTGTATCGTTTCTTTTGTTGAGTAGTATATATAGATATAGACATTTTTTTAATAGGAAACAACAGCATTTTCAGCAAATACGTGCCTTTTTACCGGCAAAATCTTAATTTCTGATACCCAACTGTATGTATCTTATATTTGACAATAAAAAACATTCACATTGGATATAGAGTAAATGCAAAGTTATAGGGAACCCTAGTCCATACTTTGTACTGCAAATTATTTCAAATGAACATGTACATTAAAAATCTTCAGTTTTAATAAAGTTGTATATGTTCATGTAGTTGCCATAATCATTGATCTTTTTCTGAAAAAATTATGTATTATTTCCAAATAATTTAGCTCTTGGAATGACTCTCTCAGATCAAAAATAAAACATATAATCAATATGTAATCAACTTGGCTTCAATAAACAATAAGGCTGTAGGATAAATATTCCAAACAATCCCAAGACTTTTTACAAAATATCATAGCAAATGTTTTAAAAGTCCTTTTGCTATCGAAAAAATATTTTAAAGGAAAAGTGCATCGTAGTTTTGTCCCCAGCTATATTTGATATTACGACTTATTCGGATTTTATTTGGTTTTATGCATTTTAAACATTTTTTGAAATTATGGATTTCCTTTGTTTGGGTTCTAGTGCTGCTGATGAGGAATTAATTTCCGAAATGGCCATACAGCTCATTAAAATTATTGCAGTTCGAGTTAACATATGTGTTATGGTCTCATGTTCATTTACTCCATATCCTTTCTTGAAATACTGATGAATGTTCATTTTGGTTCATCCAGCACACCTAAGATGGTGGTATTTACCAGAAGATATAGTACTGCCATGCTTTTTGATAGGATTTTGAGACTTTGATTAGTTAAGCATAGCCGTACTGTCTACTATCTGAGTGCAACTCCTTAGTAACGCTCATTTGGATTTCCTTCAAATTTTATAGGATTGTAAGTCAATATATTTGCTATATAAAATCATCCGACAATTTTGAATTGTCAACTTTTTGCCGAAGTTGAGAGACTTTGAACATTTCAACATTATTATACGATTGAAGATCTTGTTAACGCAATTCCCCTGGAAACTGAGTCAGATCTGTCAAATGTTAGAGCAATGGTAAGAATCATGTGTGCTTTACCATACTGCACCAACGTTTTGATTAGTCAAATAAGGCAGGAGTTTTCGGATTATGATCGGAAGACTTCATTTTGCATTTTTGTAAATATTATAGAAATGAATGATCATCAACCGCAGTCATTTTAAAGCATAGCTTGCATAGCTATGTCTTCATTGATTCTGACATTTCTGCTTAGATCGAATTGGTAATTTGTTTTCCATCAGCTTTTACTAATACTTTGGAATGGGTTTTAAAATGTTTTTCGTTTGATCTGCACTGTAGAGACGTAAGTTGTAGAAATTGCCATATGCAGAAATTATATTCACAATAACTTCGGTATTTTGTTATGAATTGCCACTCAGCCGATGCCTCTGCTTGCGGCCTCTGAATCTGTATCCACCAATCCAGTAGCCAATTCTTTGGTGCTATCCCGAAAAACCTTTTTCATTTGGATATAAGTAATATCTAAATTGAAGAAAACTTAGTTTGAAGTAAGGGGTCTCTCCATTTTGCATAGCTCTGTCCTCAATTGATTTTAGCTTCTCTATTTAGATCAAATTGGAAATTTGTTCTCTATCAACCTTTACACAGATTTCGGTTTGTTTATTTCTAAATGCTTTGGTTAGATCTGCACTGAAAAGACATAAGTTGTCGAAATAGGCGTATGCTACGAAAGCCGAGAAGGCTCATTCGATATCCGAGAATATGCAGAATCTTAAGTCAATGAAACTTCTGTATTTTGTTACCTATAATCTAGAAAACATCGAACAGTCATTTTGATTTGTCAAATTATATAGGTGTCAGAGAGCTTTAAACCGTTTTAAAACCGTACTTCATTTGTTCTGATTATGCAGAATTATATGGATTAGATCGTACGGCAGCAACATTATATTTCTTACATTTTTCAGGAAATATTTCTTTTTTAACATTAATATTTCCTATGAAATAACTTGAAACACACTGCACAAAAATTTGAGTGGTTTGTCCAGCAGGAGATACCAATTAATAGAAATATTGTCCTACTACTTACAGCATTTTTAATTCCATTAAATTGTCAAGTATCCCTAATTCTAAAGCTGTCAACTCATTTTCGCTCAGTACCCTGAAACAAAGATTTTAGTATGTTTCCTTTTGTTTCTATTTTATGTTAACCTCCATCCCCTTAAAATTCCGTGGATGTCCGTTTTACTTAAATAGGTCCCCTATTTTTTTTTTCGGAGGGAGTGAATACTTCTTTCTGGCTATTTTTGGATTATGGCCTTCCATAATATTTAATTCCAAAGCTGTTGGTGAGATTTAACCCTTTTTACACTTGAACGGCAAAAAAATACTGCTTTTATGCAGTTTTGAGTATTTGTGCACGTGGAAATGAAATAATATTTCTATTTTTACCGTAAAAGGAACAATATAGCAGTTGGATCATTTTAATTCATTTTAATAACAATACGTTCCTTCTCAATGCACGATTTAAGAGAAATAAGAAGGTCTTGATAAATGCTTTATACATATATTCCATATACTTGTCGGTATCTCAAATGAAAGTGGACATTTTAAGCTACATTCCCGTCTTCCCGGATTTGACTACCGATTTTGACATTTTCCTGGATTGACTCACTCACAGTGTGACGGGTGATAATAACAGAGCAGGACATGCTTACCCTTCCGGAGCACCTGATGTCACTTTCAATTTCACTAGTGTTCACACTGTGAGTGCCTTTGTTTTGAATATTGTGATTTCTATTTATGTGCTTTGTGTCTGTCTGGCGTGATTGTTTTCTGTGTCTAGCGTCGCTGTTTTCTGTGTCTAGCGTCATAGTTTTCTGTGTTCTCGTTTTGGCCATGTCTTTGGACTTCGATTTTTGTAAGTTCCATTCCTTTGTTCCATCGGTATTCTACTGCCGTTGTTCCAAAGAATGCATCTGGATAAAACGCAACAAATGTGATAATTCATTTTCCTTGAAATTATTTATTTCTTATATTCGAAGTATAACGATAAGGCGTTTATTTTATTAGGAAACTTTAGTAAGGGATTCACATTCCTCAAGTGAAACTTTTACATCCGACACTTTTATGATTTGTACAATAAACTGTTTGGGCAATATAAATCGATATTTTAAGATGTTTATTTTTGATGTTTATTTTTGACATTTTTGATGTTTTTCTTTGCAACATAACAATCCCCATTTCTAATTTGCGCCACTTTGTCATTAACGAAGGCTCATTTCTTATGTAGTTTATATCAAGGATATCATGGAAACACTGAAAATTGATGAATTTTTGTAGTTTTTGAAATTTGTGACATTAAATGAAATGGTTAAAAGAAATATACAGGTCCCTGTGCTTTTAATGGAAATAATAAAAACCATTTAAAATTTAGCGGAAAATGGATTTCTCTTAATTTTCCCTTAATTTAATATTGGGACTTTTATTTCTCGAAAAGCTAGAAAGGTATATCAAGATTATAAAAACTTATCAAGTGTCTTAATTTGACCACTAGAAAACATTAATGAAAAAAGGACTGGGGTGCATGTGCAAAATTCTCTAGCCATTAAACTGGAGAAACCCTGAGCAGTTCCGATATCTAACACAAATGCTTTTATTTGATGAGTGGGCCACCTTAAGGTGAGACGATTATCGGCCCTTGATAATAATGGCTGCTTTATTTTTGTCTGAGTGACTAGCATGATTTAAACCGGTAGAAGGCCGTTAATAGGTCGGTCTGTATGATCTCGTAACATAGATATGCACAACAGATATAACAAGTGATGTTATTTAAGCCTTTCTGATATGTAAAGTGAACAATTTTCATTAGAAACCTGAATGGAAATCTACTTATTTACGTGTTGAACATTCGAGTATACTGGAACTTATTGCTATGGCTTTTTCATGAAATTTTTATTGTACTGCCATGAATTATGTCAAAAACTTCAAATAGTTGCCTAAGTAAGCGAAGACGACATTCCTCAGAGCCTTCTCCAGGCACACTCTTACGAAAGAAATTTAATTTTGACATCGACATTGACCTTGTAATCATGAATGACCCTTCCTCCTCTCACCAGAAACCTCAGTCTTTGTTTACAGACGTCAAGTTCAACGTCTTGCTACGGCCGTAAAAACAATTATGCTAGATGACTTACGCAAAGAGCTTAAGGCCGAACTTCAAACATATGTAACCAATGCTGCCGCTCCATTATACAATGAAATAGATAAACTTAAACATGAAAATTTTAATCTTAAGAAATCTATTGATAACATTGATAACTTATCTACAATAAACAATAGAATTGACGACTTGGAGCAACGTAGTCGTAAAAATTGTAACGAATCAGGGGCATGCCGGTCAACCAAGAGGAAGACACAACCGACAATATTGCAATATTGCCAAAACATTGAATGTTGAGCTTGTTCTAGTGTTTCTCATAGGCTTCGCACAGAGAAAGGTCCAAAGCAAATTATAGCCCGCTTCATGCACGCCAACAAGAGGACCGAACTATCGAAAGCCACACAAAAGTTAAGAACAATAAATGAACTTAAAATTGTAGGCATTAGTCAAGGTCTGACAAAGTCCAGAGCGAGATTAACGTATCTTGCCCGCGAAGCTGTTAGAAACAGGAGAATAAAAAAAACTTCGGTAAGAGACGGAAAAATATTCATTACAGACAACGAGGGAAAAAAACATGTCATAACCACTGAAGTTGAACTTCAAAATATCTTGTCGAAGCAAAATTTTGGTTCATCATTGCCTGCTCCAAACAATCCGATTGGTCAGCTTCTTCCGTCTATGATGTCTGCCCCGGGTTTTCTTGTCCGTTCTTCTCCTTCGAACAATCTTCAGCCACAAATTATGATGCCTTATCAACCGCAGTTTCATCAAGCACCGTACAGTGCTAGTGAGGGAATGATGTTTCCTATGTACCAACCATCAGTTGGTTTTCAGTGACTCTGAGTGGAGCTTATCGCTTCATGGATGCTAAGATTTATTCTTGGTTGTACAAACTTGAAGGTAGCTTACTATTTCCGTTATATTGTATGACTAATATTTAACAATATGATTTAGTATAGTTATTTTGTATATGACATAGCTCCAAAAAGCACTTTGTTGTTTCATATACATGGTATTGATCTCATGTACATTGCATTATTTAGTAGCTACTTGTCATTTGTATATTGACTTCATCTTACATCATGATAACTTGGTACTTTGTATATTAATTTGTAATATCTTAGAGTGTGTTTTCCAGCTGCGTGTATTGTGAGGATACACACATGGCTTGAATCTAGTGCCACATGTGCTGCCATGTGTGAATCAGCACGCTGCATGGAAAGCTGGACAGCATCCACTAAAAGGGCCGGATATCATCACATTTTTACCCACGTACATAGCCAGTCAATACTTCATCCCTTTTCCTAACTAGTAATAGTGATCAATAGTCAATTTCTACAATAAGCATTGAATAGTCAGTATGATATAGCATATCATAAAAACTTAACACTGTCTCAACATTGTATATTTATCTTTTATAAGGGGTTTATGTTGCTTAACTATCCAGTGAATATGCAATAAGAAGAAACATAAATCAGAAGTTATGCTTGCGTACCACTTCAACGCTTAGTTGAAATTAAATGTCGGCTGAAGGTCGAGTTCGTCTGCTTTATACCTTTTTACTTTAACAATCACGTTTTGTGTTTACATCGTCTTCACATATTTATTCGAGTCCACCGTTTATTGATTATATAAAATGGGCCATTCGATGAAACTATTTACTTTGTCCTCACAATTTGTATTCGAGCTCATCGTTTATTGATTTTATAATAAGGTCATTCGATTGATCTGTTTACTTTGTCCTTACAATATTAATTCGAGCTCACCGTCTTTTTGGCTTCAATATGTCAAATCATTACGAATAAAATAATAGTTACAATCATGTTCACTAAAATTTACAATATTAATTATTTTGAAATCCTTGAAATTTTGTTGTCTTTTAACTTACTAAGTATATGGGGATTTGTAGTATGGTCAAAATTATTATTTGATCATTCATCTAAAACACCGATACATGAACAAAATGATTTATTTAAATTAAACAGATATATTGCTTGTTACATTTAATTAATTATTATCATTATCATTTTCTTTCTGTACGTGTGCTTATTTGGATTCAGACCGACTATTTCTTACTGGTCTGTGAAGGGTTGTTTTTTTGAACTTGTATATATGTTTATTATTCTTCTTTTGTAATTTTTCATACTTTATTGTTTGTGATTGCTGAATTATTTTTGATGACCACTTTTTTTTTGTATCCTGCTGTAGCGACAAAATGCGTAGTCCTTGGCTGCTACGACATTTATCCTGTGATACAGAAATTACATAATGATCATATCCCTGCGTGAGCATCGTGCCAGAGTGGGACTATTCTATGGTAAGGCCACACATATACCAAAATGGAAACATCTTAATGGTATAGATGTTATTTATGCCAATATTATATTTTGTATAGGTATACACAGTATTCCATATTTGTTCTTAATCACATTTTGTTTCAAAAAAGAGTTTCTATATATAAAATTGATTCGCCAATATTGAACAGCTCAAGTTATCTTACATAATCAAACGTGTCCAATTTACAATATAATAGTACTGTTTTATTATCGTGTTTTATTATCTAATGGTTATCATTAGTTTTGCTCCTATCCGGGGATGCAGAGACAAATCCTGGACCGAGTATGTCGGACTCGGATTCCCCATCGTCTATTTCAAACGACACTCAAGATGATTTTCAGGAATGTCCAAAATTATTTCCTTCTTTTGTTCATTTGAACGTGCAAAGTTTGGTTCCCAAGATAGATGTTATAAATACAGAACTCAGGGATATTGACATTCTTTGTTTTAGTGATACATGGCTCAACCCTGATGTAGCTAACGATCACATCATAATTGATGGTTTTCAAAGCCCATTTAGATGTGATCGTGTTGACACAAAAGGGGGGTGTAGCAATTTACATAAAGAAAAATTTTATAGCCTCTGTGAGTCATGATCTCTTCGTTCGCGGGCTTGAAAGTTTATGGGTTGAGGTTTGTCTAAAAGGAAGCAATAAGGTTCTATTTGGTGTATTTTATAGACCACCCGATTCCTCTGATTTCATGTATCATTTAATTGAACACTCTTTTGAATTAGCAGTTGATACTGGAATAGTAAATATTATTATCCTGGGTGATTTTAATGAAGACTATCTGAAACCAAATACCATCCGTATGAAAGATATTCTTCTGAAGTACGTTATGAGTCTTTTACCAATGTGCTGCTTAAAACGGCGATGGTTACGATTACTACAGTTCGTAAAACCGACCCACCTTGGTTATACAGTTGTATTCGCAGGTCTATTCGAAAACGAAATGGGCTCGATAAAAGAGCAAAGAGGTATAACCTGCCTCAACATTAAAAAATGTCGTAATCAAACTATAAATGTTGTTAGAAAACAGAAACAAGAATCTTACGACAGTTTGATTGAGAAATTGCATACACAGACGCTAGATATAAAAGACTGGTGGACAGTAGCATCTAGTGTAGTTGGTTTTAGAACTAGAGATAATGAAATTCCATCCTTAAAAATCGATAATGACATTATATTTAACGATTTAGACAAAGCTGAAGCTTTCAATGGTGAATAAAAGGATATGGAGTAAATGCACATGAGACAAAGTCTCTACAAATACACGGTAAAAAACAAGCAAAGGAACAACGCTTTTATTGTTGTTCTTCGTCTTGAAGTCACCATGAGGCCTTCAACAATGAGCTTTGCTTTTCAACCTTTTTTTTTTTTTTTTGTTTCACAGTCAAATCGCTCTGACGAAGATAAGTCGGTCCCTGATAAGTTCTCTACGTCTAATAGATTTTAAACAACGTAAGCATTACTGAGACTGATGTTAACGATATTCGTCAAATTATAAATATTAACAAAGCGTTTGGACCTGATGTGATTAGCTCCCGTTTATCGAAAATTGGTTATGATATTCTTGCTAAGCGATTATGTGTTATATATAATCTTAGTTTTACTGAGAAGTATTATCCTATTTCATGGAAACAAGCAAATGTTATTCCTGTTTATAAAAAAGAAAAAGGACGATATATCTGTTGTAGGTAATTACCGACCTATTTCCTTATTGAGTGTAATAAGTAAAAACTTTCGAGAGATGTGTGTATAAATACCATATGAATTTTCTATGAACTCTGTTATCCGAACACAAGCAGGAGTTTACCATGAAATACTCAACCCGCAATCAACTTTTGTACTTATCAAATACATTCAGTAGGGCATTAGACCATGGAAACGACATTTGTATCGTATTTTTTGATATCAGTAAGGCGTTCGACAGTGTATGGCATAAGGGTTTACTATATAAATAACAAAAAAATGGCATATCTGGGGATTTACTTTCATGGTTTCATAGTTATTTGGTTAACCGAAGACAACGGGTTGTTTTAAATGGTCAAGAGTCCTCATGGGTATCTATAAATGCTGGTGTGCCTCAAGGATTCATACTTGGCCTATGCTCTTTTTAGTTTTTATCAACGATAGTTGATGAAGTTAATTGTAACATTTAACTCTTCGCTGATGATACAAGCATCTACGCTATTGTTGAAAGTCCCCTTTTGGCCCCCATAGCCTTAAATTCATATATGCAAAAAATTCATAGGCGGGCTAGTAAATGGCTCGTGTCTTTTAATCCTAAAAAAGTGAATCAATGATAATATCTAGGAAAGTAGACCCTGACTATCACCCGCCTTTAAATATGAAAAGAAATGTGATAAAAAAATGTAACTTCACATATGCATTTTGGATTAACCTTCTCCGGAGATGGCACTTGGAATTTGCATATAGATAAAAAGCTTCAACTCGTCTAAACCTGTTACGTAGCTTCAGATACAAAGTTGATCGTAAATCACTTGAAACCATGTATTTTATGTATATTCGTCCGATTTTGGAATACGCTGATGTGATTTTGGACAATTGTTCAGAATACCTTAAAGATCGCCTTAAGCAGATCAATTTTAAGTCGGCAAGAATTGTCACTGGTGCCTCAAAATTGACCAGCCTAAGCGTTCTTTTGAAGGAATCGGGACCGTGGAACTATTATTTTATTTCATCAAATGATTAATAATAATACACCCGCATATTTAACTCTAATTTTATACCAAATTAAGCAACTAGGACTACCCTGGTCATAACAGTTTCCTTCCCTCAGCTGTGCGTCTTTGGAATCAGTTGCCCATGAAAATTAGAAATTCTTCCCTTTCCTGTCTTGAAATTTTTTTATTATTTTAAATAAAAGTCATCCAGTACCTAAATATTTTTACAGTTGGAAAAGATTAGGACAAATTCTACACACATGTCTCAGAACAGAAAGTAGTGGTCTAAATGAGCACTTATATAAGAAAAACTTAACAGATAATCCTTTTTGTCATTGTAACGAAGTAGAAACCTCTAAACATTATGTTTAAAGTTCTACTAGATATAATGTACAAAGACGTATCATGTATAACCAATTGTCTGATAATCCTATATATATTCAAAATATCTTGGTCATAGTTCTCTTTCAGTAAGGTATCGTTCTAAATGCTGACATATCAATGCAATATTTATTTTAGTTGTAATCGATTTGCTTTCTAGGTTTGACCTTGCCACAACACCATAATGCTGAAGGCTGAAATTCATTTGACTAACATCATTATTTTCTGTGTCTAACATCATTGTTTTCTGTGTCCTCGTTTTGGCCATATCTTTGGACTGCGATTTTTGTAAATTCCACTCCTCAGTTCCTTCGGTATTTTATTGCCATTGTTTGAAAATGTATATTCTTGTTTTGATCATTACTTTCAGTACCTTAGTATACAAAGTGAAATGTTATAAAGAAGATACAGTTTTTCCAACTCAAACTTATTATGTATCAATGAATTCAAATGCATCTATTAAAACAATGAATTTTTTTTATTTTACTAGCTGATTATTAAACTTGAGCTTTACATTAAGGATCGTAGCCAGAGTGTTTCTGACATAAAGTACAGAAATCCCAAAGGAACATTTCGTTCAAACTACATTCTTTGTACCTTTGAAAACAGTTTTATTAGTACTTACAAGGTATTGAGTTTGGTTAAACCGTGAAATATGCCCAAGGGAAGGGTTGTCAACATATTGCTTTGCAATCTTCTGTGTAGTCAAAAATTTCATAATTATAATGTTATATTTATATTTGAATAAATATTATAGTTTAACTCCCTCCAGTGTAGTTTTGTGCTTAGCTATATTTGATATTCCTGGTTATTCGGATTTAATTTGGTTTTATGCTTTTTAAGCATATTTTACCGTGATGGATTTCCAATGTTTGGGTTCTAGTGCTGATAATGAGGAAAAAACGGACATACAGCTCATTAAAATTATTGCAACTGGAGTTAGCATATGTGTTATGGTCTCGTGTTTATTTAATCCATTATTGCATATCTTTTTTGATGACACGTTTTCTCTGAAGTGTTATTAATAGGTTACGTTGGAATTTGAAAGTCGGACTTTTTAATTTTTTTTCTTTGTTTGTTGTTTGTTTGTTTTTATTTTATTTTTTTTTTGTCTGTTTTTGTTTTTGTTTTTGTTTTTTTGTTTTTTTTTTTTTTTGTTTTTTTTTATTTATCCTCGTCAAACAGTCTCGCCTATTGTCATATTTAGCATTCGAAACTATTTTCCTCACTTTATAAAACAGTTCCACATAAAAATTATCATTTCAAACCTGATACAACAATGCATTGCGATAAAAAGACATGTCTTTTAAGTTACAGGAAAAGATAAAACATATTTTGCTAAGAACCGTACTGAGTCAAACATGAACTACAGTGAAACACCTGTTAAAGATGCGTCAATTTTTGATCGACAACATTACCTATCATATGTATTAACTATTAAGTGTTTATTTCACAGCTGATTTATTACTGAAGAGCTTGTTATTCATACAGCGACTTTGCATATCGATTCCGCTGACAAGATATGACATTTCCAACCATACTCACGTCTACCCGGATTTGACGTAATCAATTTTGACCTTACTTGTAATTGATGCACTGAGAATGTGACGGATGTTGCGAACAGAGTAATACTTGCTAACTCTTCCGGAACACCTAATGTCAATCTGATGTTTGAGAGTTCACACTGTTAGTGCTTTAGTTTTGAGTGCTGTATCGTGGATACTAAGGTGTTTTTTTATGTGTCGAGTCTCAGCCTAATGTTGTTGTTTTTTTTTTCTCTTTTGAGTGTCTGTTCAGGACGTTCAGATCTCTAATTGAAAAATAATCAGAATTTCTGTTAAATTCGGTTTCATTTTGCTTGAGACTTGAACAATAAGTAATTCTAGAGGAACAATTTATTGATAGAAAAAGAAGGGAAACGTGGAATGTGTCAAAGAGACAACGACCCAAGGTAGTAATAATAATAGATTAACTAGACGGTACGAGAAACTGAATGCTATCATCAGAAAGTACTCGACATATACTGAAGAAACGAAAACGGTAGACAACAATTGTATTCTGTGTATAACGTCATTGTTTTCTGAGTCCTCGTTTTGGCCATGTCTTTAGATTTTTGTAAATTCCACTCCTTTGTTTCTTCGATATTATACTGCCGTTGTTTTATAACAGGAAGTATCCGGATGGCACGCAAAATCTGGCTAAATAGGGTCTGTAAGGTTCGTCATGTGACACCGAGAAATCACGATAAAATAGAAATTTGAAAACGTTTCCTTCAAAAATATGACGTTGCAGTATTATGACGTTCAATTTTTTTGCTTGAAACGTCATATGTTTTTGTTAAAAATGCAACTTCCGGGTACAAATTAAGTACCCGGAAGTTCCGAAATTGTACGAGACTTACAAACCCTATAACAGAAAGGGGCTAAGTATATGATACTTATATGTATAATGTGATTAAGTGATTGGTGGGAAACTGGTCTCCTCTTATATTTCACAATGTTATCCAAATCTGTTTCCCAGATGACGATAGAACTTTCCCTCTGCAACTAAAGTTTGTTTTTCCTCTATCGGATTTGACTTTCTACTAGAGTTGACATGTTCAACACGGCGGGTGTCTTATAAGAAACAGGATATGCTTACTCTACTGGTACACCTGATCTCACCCATTGTTTTATTGGGTCCGTGTTGTTCATTTGTATGTTTGTTTTCATTTTTCTCTTTTGTCTCGTACTCAAGTGGTGTCGTTGTTTCTAAGTGTTTCCGATGTTACCATTGTCAATGGATTGCTCGTTCTTTTGATTGAGGGTTCGGTTCTCACTTACTTAGCCATTCTGCAAATGAGAAAAAATATATCTGACTTAGTGAAATCTTGTCAGAATGTTCACAGAGATGAGACAACTGATATTATTAAAAAGATACTGGGGTTTCGGACTATATTGACAAGAAACAATAAATATATTGCTTTAAAAGGATACATTCAGAGGAATCCAAAATGTGACGAGAATACCAAGATATCAGTATCGATCTGCATTTAATGGAAAAATCTAGGTTGTACATTATTTCATTCTAAGCTGTGTGAAAAGATTTTAAACGAATACTTGTTTGTTAATTCAAGACTTATATACTATTTCTCTGTAAATTTAATGTTTTCAATTAAGTTGTTCATAACTCAAATAAATAAACCTTATTGTAATATACATCCAAAGAAGCTAGAGCAAACGCTTGACGAGTGCAAAGTAATTTTATAAACAGTAACATTCTATACTTTGGTGGAATTGTTAGTTTTGGATTTTCAAAAACACCCTATATATTACTAGTACTTACAAAGAGGTAAGTTCGGTCATGGCGTCAAATATTCTGGATGACAGAGTTGTTAACATATTATTGTCCAGATATCTGTATATTAATGAAAAAAATATTTCATGAAAGGGTCTAAAGGGCATGAAAATCTTATACTACATAGAAAAGGGTACCCTAAAATTAAAACAAAATATAACAATTGTATTTTTCCTGCCTTTTTCTGTATGTATATATACTTTTTTTCTTTAGTATATATTGAAATGACATATTGCTTTGATTTGGGATTTGGCACTCATAAAAGGAGACATCACAGATATTATAGATATCCTTCTGAATTGCATAAAGTAATGTACATGTAGTTTGTTTAGAGAATAATCAATGTGATAATGAAAACCAAAAATGTCTTTGACGTTCTGTATGATTTGATGGTAAATCTTAATACAATAAATATGTTGATAGCTTATGGCAATGGATATTTTTCAATTTTTCCACCATTAAGTCAATTCGTTTTATCTATGAGATATGCCTGACAGCTGGTATTTTGGTTTCGATGCATTTTTTTCAATTTTTTATATTTACACTCTTTCAAAACACTGTTTTTCTCTGTTTTCGTCTTTCTGTTTAGATTGTGTTAGTTAATTGTTTTCTACCCGTTTGGTTATGGTTTTCAAATGAGTTTATGTCATATGTTCTGAAGTGAAAAAAAAATTACTTTCTGCATAAAATTATACAATGATTAGTTATCAACTACCCTTGGATCGAAATCTCTGTGGTATTGCTTCTCGTTTAAGATGGTAATCATCAATCAACGACCTAACCGGATTTGACTCAACCCTGGATTGACTCACTGATGGTGTGACGGGTGCCGCTAGCGGAGCAGGCACTGCTTACCCTTCCGGAGCACCTGATGTCAGTCCCGGTTTTCATGGGAGTTCACACTATGAGTGCCTTAGTTCTTTATGTTATCTTTTTATTTCCGTTCATCGTAGCTGTCTCGTGTCCTTGTTTTGTCTTTATTTTTCTTTGTTGCCGTTCTTTGCCATGTCTTTGGACGTCGATTTTTGTAGTCATCGCCTCCCTTGTTCCTTCGGTATTCTACTGCCGTTGTTCCAGTAGGCAGTACTTCTTTAGTGACCCTACATCGATATGTTTTGAAACTTACATTACCTACTCTTTGAAATTTGCTCAAAAGTAAAAAGCAATTTTCTCGTGAAAACTTCTATTCTCTACAGCTTTTGCTTTCTATTTAGATCTTGTTGGATATCTATTTGCTGTTAGCCTGTACTCATCTTTCTGTTCATGGATTTTGATCTGTATTTACTAATTTATCAAACTGCAAAAATTAGATACTCTATAACTTTGGTATTTAGTAACTTTTGATTTCACAATCGATTCATTCTTAGGAGAAGCCATATTCAGTGTACTTCCTTCTCATTAAATAATAACACGTTATCTTTGTCTGTAGGAGTTGTCTGTTTAAACGGTTTATCGAAAGGTAAATATTTACATTTTCAGGCTATTTTGTCTGCGAGTAAAGCTAAATACCTATTAGTACTTACAGCAATTTGAGTTTGGTTAGTGCGTCAAATACCCCTGTTTGTACAGTTGTCAACATGTTGTTGTAGAGAAATCTATCAAAAGTATTATAATCAATGTATACTAATACTAATTTTACCTTTGTAGGGGACAGAAGTAGGAACTAGCCTTTTCTAATCATGTGTTCTATTAAGACCCTTTTGGTTATTTGTTCCCTTATCAGCTCTTACACGTTTTTTGGTTAATGGACTTCCAAATGTTTTGGTTTGATCTGCACTGATGAGACATAAGTTGTCGAAGTGCGCATATGCAGAAAATAAATTCACAGTAACTTCGGTATTTTGTTATTTAAATTGCTAACACAAATATGAAAAATAATCATGTAGATTTCATATAAAACCATTGAAACTTTGTCTCATATCATTGTTAACAGGGGAATGGATATCAAACTCGTGGAAACTTCAATACCTTTACACTGAAAGGTCTTAATTAAATAATGTAGCATATACATGAACAAATCCGAAATAAATGAAGGTACAATTGATATTATTTTCTGGCAAAATTTTGGCTGTGTTTTAGTAAGCATGCGTTATAGAACATACGTTTAGCTCCCTTCATTGCATAAGACTAGATCCACCATTAAGTCATTTCGTTTTAACTTTCGGACTTGAATTATGCCTGACAGCTGGTATTTTGTTTTCAACGCATCATTTTTTTCAAATTATATATACACTTTTTCAAAGCTCTGTTCCTCTCTATTTTCTTCTTTCTATTAGATTATGTAAGTTAATTGTTTTCTACCAGCTGTTATACATCGTTCGGTTATGGTTTTCAAATGAGTTGATGTCTTCTGTTCTGAACAGAAATATGTTGTAAAAATGGTCGTCTGTAAAATGTATACATTAAATAAGGTATTTAGTTACCTACTATCCTTAGATTGATATCTCTATGGTATGACTTCTAGTCTAAGATGAAAATCATCAATCCAGTAGTCAGTACTTCTGTAGTGACCTCACATCGATATGTTTTGATTACTACATTACCTACTTTTTGAAATTTGCTCCAAAGTAAAGAATTCTCGTGTAAAATTCCATTCTCTCCAGATCTTGGCTTTCTTTTTAGATCGTGTTGGATATTTGTTTGCTGGTAGCCTGTACTCATCTTTTTGTTTATGGTTTTTGATCTGTATTTGATAAACTAGATATACTTTAACTTTGATATTAAGTTACTTCTGATTTTTGTCTTCGACATACTGTCTTAATTCGTGTTGGATGTAAATTGGCGTGATTTTGGATTTATGGTTTTAGAATTCCCCCTTTCCTCGTATTTGCTTCTGTATTCGTTTGCCGATTCATTCTAAGCAGAAGCCATATTCAGTGCACTCCCTTCTCATTGTCTGTTTAAACGGTTTATCAAACGCTAAGTATTTACATTTTCAGGCTATTGTGTCTGGGAGTAAAGCTCCATACCTATTAGTACTTACAGCAATTGGAGTTTGGTTAGTGCGTCAAATACCCCTGTTTGTATAGCTGTCAACATGTTGTTGTTGAGATATCTATTAAAGTATTATAATCAATGCTTACTTAGGGCATAGACGTAGGCATAGAAGTAGGGAATAGAAGTAGGGCATAGAAGTAGGGAATAGAAGTAGGGCATAGAAGTAGGGACTAGAAGTAGTGAATAAAAGTAGGGCATAGAAGTAGGGAATAGAAGTAGGGAATAGAAGTAGGGCATAGAAGTACGGAATAGAAGTAGGGCATAGAAGTAGGAGCTAGCCTTTTTTTAATCATTTGTTTGAATTGCTAATACAGTAAAATAACACAAGTATGGACAAAAATCATGTAGGTTGTTTTCTTATCCGTTATACTTGATTGACTGATACCTACAACACTGCATTGAAATCTGCATCAAACAGTGACAAACCAGTCATTTGCTTGTCAACTAGCCGATACTGTTCCTTCTGCAAGTAATGTATCTAAACACTGCACAAGTGCATATCTGTCAGACATGGGGCGAATTACATTGTAATGTAATTCATTATATTACCATTACATTTGAAAATTTAGCATTATATTACAGTTACAATTACTTCAATTTTTGAAAGTAATGCTTTATATTGCAATTACTTTACAAAAGTAGTGCATTAAATAATACATTACATTTTCAAATTTTATATCAAAAAAAGAAACGGTTAATCATGCATTTGCAATTTATTTACAGTGAATACTGTGAACTGTTATGATGCAGATTCATTAAAAAATTACAAGTGAAAAGATCCATTCTCCTAGTTGAATTTTCTGTACTGGTGTATATGTAATTAATATACTATACTGTATTATCTCTTTTACCATGTGTATTACTCCTCCTTTTTCACAATTTTTCTGGGACAATTTTGAAATTTTCAATTAAAAATTGAGCCTTAAGGATTGGGGCAGATAAATATGGGCTTATTTCAACTTCACTGTATTCAGTTCATGTGATCTTTTCAAAATTAAAGAGTGAACTTTATATGTAGTTTTTGAGAAAAATGTTCAGTTCAGTTCAGTTCCCTATAGATGCATTCATGGTTGGTTTCTTATAACTGACGCTTTAATTATCACAAATTAAAGCCATAAATCCACATGTCAAAAGAAAGGAATTAATTAAAATGTAAACTAATCAAGAAGTTCACATGTGACAATAATTGATCTTTGAGCTAATCATATTTTGTTCACTAGAAGCTTGTGTTTGTATTGTAAAATAAGGATTGCAAATTATCAAAACTAGAATTGAGATTTAAAAGTTTTTTCATCATAAAATTTTTGAATGAAAACAAAATATTTTTTATACTTTTAGATAAGTTGCAAAGCTGACCGATATAAGAGAAAAACAATGTTCAAAATTTACATATAGTTCTAATACATTTCACTAAAACAAATTGTATAGGTGAAAAGCTTTACCCAAAGTTTCAAAGTAGAAAAAAGTAATGCTATGTAATGCTTAAAATACAGACATTTTTTAAATGTAATGGATTATATTACAATTACAGCTAATGCTAAAAAGTGGAGCATTACACATTACATGCATTATTTTGTAATAATGTAATGCGTTACAGGGCATTACAATTACAAATTAGCATAACCCCATGCCTGATATCTGTTCTACTTTTTCTTAAATAAAATTTAAAGACATTCATAAGTTAGTACGGATAACAAAATAGGGAGTTAACTGTGAATTTAGGTTCTGCATATACGTATTTCGACAACTTATGTCTCATCAGTGCAGATAAAATCAAAACATTTGGAAATCCATGAACCGAAATATGAGTAAACGCTGTAAGAGAACACATTACCAATAGGATCTAAATGATAAAGCCAGAACCAGCTAAGGAAGAGCTATGCAAGAGGGAGATACTCCTTAGGTTTTAACAAAATGTGAAGAAAATGATCATTGTAAACTTGATACTTCTAGTTTCTTCAAATGCCCACACTTTGATTTATATGTCAGTCAGTGATTAAAATGTGTCGGTTCAACCAAAAATTTTGAGGTATTAATTAAACAAATGCTAGATAAAGAAAAGGTGTCCTTAAATAAATGAATATGGAATATTTCTAATGACATTTTTGACGGAATTCAATAAAAAGGTCTTAAGAGAATTATTGAATGAAACATAAAGCGTTGGTTACTTAATCGCAAAAGATGTAATGAAACTAAAAACGAATAGACCGTTCGGCATTAAATGTTCGTTGAAAAAGATGCAGGTAAACACGTGAAATATAATAAGAAACAAAATTTGTTTTTATCAATACTCCAAATGCAATTATTTGAGGTAAATGCTACTATAAACCGACTTTACTTACAATACTAATGAATTCATGAACGAGTCAAACACACCAACAGTCAAACTCGATACCTTGTTCTCATTTAGGTAACTGAAAATGGTAGACATCGAAAATGGTCAGCTATACAAATACGTGTTCTAACTATCTATATTTAGCTAAAGTTTATTCTATTACAGTACTGTTCAATGTTGTTGTAACTGAAAAGCGATCAGTTAGCCGTCAGCTGTTCGTCATGAGTCGGTAAGCGGCCAGCCAGTGGACCATCAGTTAACGTAAATAGAACCCCGGCTACCAATTCGTCAAGTGACAAGAAACGTGAAAAGTGGCGGGAAGCTTATTCGTCCACTCACATTGATCTATCACGTGATATTTACGGTTGTAAATTCTCGAACTGATACATTAAATTACATTTATCATATGCATGCATTTCGTATTCCGAGGTTAGAAAAAAGTTACATATAACATTGATTTTAAATGGTTTGTCTTGATAATGACATTTACCAATCAGCTACCAAAGACATTTTTCACATCAGTCCATTGGTTGGAAATACCCCATCCCCCCACTCCCGTGCACCGCCCCCACCTTATGAATCCACCCACATCTTTAAGTCCGCTAACATCCCCTTATTTAGATTGAACATGTTAGCATGAGCATAACCTGCACGCAATATTGGAACAGACCATCTTTTTAGACCCTTCCAACGAAATTTAGGAAAATTTAGTTTTTGAGAACCGTTTTTATTTCAATAGCTTCAAATTGTTGATTGGTACCTCTCCGTTATGAAAAGTGTGGTACCAAATAACAGCCTATGGTACAAGTTTAACAATATCCCACATAATTACCTTTTCTACATCCAATACGTTATAATCATTTAAAAACTTCACCGCTACCCCTTCAAAATAATAAATTTTTTCTCGAAATTGTGAAAGTTCAATGGTCTATAGAACCCAGGCGTATTTTTCAATGTAGAGTTCTTGAATTTTTTTTATGTCCGTTCGTAAAATTAAAACATAATAACATGATGTTAATACCTTTTGAATGACCAAACTATCACTTTTAAATAGACAAAATAAACAGATCTTTGCATATTTTCGTTTTCGACTCAGCTTTGTCCCTTTCTTGTCTCATCTTACTTATGAATGGTTCAAATTCATGAAAATATTTGTATAAAATAAAAATACAAAATATCTTCTTTACAACATAAAAATTATAGTAATTTTGGAGTAAAATGAACTTCATACATCCAATAACCTACCCTACCCCGAAAAATTTAATCTCCTAATGTTTTTTTTTTTTTTTTTTTTTTTTCTCAACAATATGTTGAGGCGGCAAAAAGTATCTGCAACTTCCGGTTGTGAACACCTGTCGTAAAATGTTGACAAACGGGTGCAAAGCAAGTTCGTTTTCTTGCGATCACGCATATTTAAAGACATGTTTTGAAAGTCAAAGAAATCTATTCTCTTCCGATACAATTGTGTGGAGATTTCCTGCTTTCCGCTTTGCAAAAGAGCTTGAAACAAAGGAAAAATCAGTTTCTCCCGTGCAGCAACAGGGTCACTTCTTGCATGTTTTGTTATAATTTTAATCATTTCATGTTTAAAAAGAGGTTTTCCTGAAATAACATATTCGGACAATACGATACTATTGATAGACTCTCTACCGTTGCAGAAATAGAAGCGATATGGGCCCATAACAAGTTTATGTCTACATTTCGATAGGTTAAAATCTTCTGTCATATGTTGAGATCTTGTGTTGCTGGTCGAGACCATTTATCTTAGGTTCTTTAGTATGTATATGTTGTTCCGATTTTGTCAAGTGTTGATATTTCAAGACAACTAATGTATCGCTTAGCACGCGTGGAGCAGCTCATGCTTACCCTTCCGGAGCACCTGATGATACCTCAGTTTTTATAGGGATTCACACTGCTAGTGCTTTTGTTTTGTGGCGTTCTTGTTCACTTTTGTTTATTTGTTTTGTCTTTGTCATACTGTCTCAATTCTTGTTGCTGTGAGTTGCCGTGATATTGGATTAATGATTTTAGAATTTCCCCTTTCCTTTTCTTGCTTCGGTATTCGATTGCCGATGTATTAGAACAATTCTAATTGGCATATCTGCAGACATAGCCTCCAGATTTGACATATACAACGATTAAAACAGTGATTTTTTGACAAATCTACAATGTCGAAAATTTTCATTTTTCATCAGTTTGGGGCAAAATATTAAGTTTAAGTTAACAAATTGCTGTTTAAATACGAAATCATAATATTATTCATGCAACATTGTCATATTCAACACACATTTTGCTGGTTCTGATTATTGGTATGCATCATAGACAAAAAAACTGACAATTTTAGAATAAATTTGTTGGGTTGGGGTAAGTTTTATAGATGGCGGAAGTTTATATTACATGCACTTCATATACTAGTTGCAAGAAAGACATTATGTACTTTCATTTTATACCAACTTTTTATGAATTTGAATTACTCAGAGATAAGATGAGGCAAAAAAGGGACAAAACTGTCGAAAACGAAAATATTCAAAGAAATGTTTTATTTATCTATTTAAAGGTGATAATTTGGTACTTCAAAACATATCAACATCATATACAATTGTTTAATTTTTAAGACAAGACATAAGAAGACGAAAACACAATTTCAAGTATTATGAAAAATACACTGGGTTCTATAAAGCATTGAACTTGCACAATTTCGAGGAAAATTTTAAAATCTATGTTACAATTTTGAAGGGGTTGGATCAGGTTTTTCAATTTTTCATAGATTTTAGCATAAGAAAGGTTTGAAACGTAATTTTTTTATCTGTGGTTTAAACTCAATCTTTAAAAAATAATCCAAAAACATCATTTGTTTTAATATTGCTTAATCATATTCTACAAAGAAGTATTGTAGGTCCTGATATACAAATTTTATCAATTTTAGCATTTAGGTCCATGATTCTTAAACGAATCACACAGCTACGAGGGTCAATGAGAACTAAAGCATCATCCATTTTCAAAAATGCCGGTGTTGCCAGATACTTCTCCATTCATGACAAATATGTCATCGTTCCGGCAGATTAGGCCCCTAATACCATCATTTGTAAAAATCATTACATCGATTGTTTAAAAGAAGAACTAAGCATTGGCAATACCCAGGGCAATCCAACTACACAGCTATTACTCTGTCTAAGGAGTAAATGTTGCAGAACCATAGATTTGTTTTGCTTTCCTTTGGGATTCCAACAAAAGATGAAGACACTGATCTCCCCTTCGTGTACTGGGTACCACAATTACACTAATACCCATACAAAACAAAGGTACATCGCTGGATCTGCTACATGTTTTACAAAACCTATTCCTAAGCTATTAACATCCATTTTGACAGCCGTAGAGGAGGGCCTTCAAAAATATTGTGATACTAGCTTTTCAAGAAGTGGCACAAATGAAATGTGAATATTAAAAAACTCTGAGGATCCGCTTGACTTCTAGAAATCGAGATCCTTATAACTCTGTAAAAGCATTAAACGTTTGACAATTCCACGCTTTATACTACAATTCCTCATGAACAACTGAAATCACAAGAACGGCGAATGAAGAGAAAAGTACATTGTTATAGGCAGGGAACAAGCATACTTTGTGAAATACGACTCAGGATCGCAGAAAAAATATACAGAGGAAGAAGTGATTAAAATACTAGAGTTTGTGATCGATAATATATTTGTCCAGTTTGGAGAACTTGTTTTTGAACAGACTATCGGAATTCCAATGGGCACAAACTCTGCCCCTCTTTTAGTCGATCTATTTCTCCACTCATATGAAGCTGAATTCATCGAAAGGCTTCTGCAATACAAAGATAGAAAACTGGCCCAGTCCTTTAATTTCAGTTTCCGTTATATAGACGATAATTTATCGCTAAACAACCTTCGCTTTGGTGATTTTCTTCATCTTATTTTCAAAAGAGCTTGAAATTAAGGATACTACAGATACTTCCACATCGACCTCCTTCCTTGACCTTCATTTTGAAATGACAACACAGGTAAATTACAAACTAGGTTGTATGACAAACGAAATGATTTCATTTTTGCAATAGTCAAATTCCCTTTTCTTTGTGGCAACATTCCAAAAGCACAATCATATGGAGTTTATATTTCATAACTCATTCGCTACTCAAGGGCTTGTGGTCGTTACAATGACTTCCTTGATAGAGCCCAGTTGCTTACAAATAGAGTACTTAACCAAGGGTACGTTACCAAAAACTTAAAGTCATCACTACAGAAGTTTTACGGCCGACATCACTATCTTGTGGATCGTTACAGGATATCTGTTTCCCAGATGACAACTCACCTTTCCATCTACAACTAAAGTTTGTTTTCCTCTTACGAATTTGACTTAACTACCGTAGTTGACATGTTCAACACGGCGAGTGTCTTATAAGAAGCGGGATATGCTTACTCTACCGGTACACCTTATCTAACCCATGGTTTTTATTGGGGATCGTGTTGTTCATCTGTATGTGTGTCTTCATTTTTCTTTTTTGTCAGGTACTCAAGTGGTGTCTTTGTTTCTTGGTGTTTCCGATGTTGCCTTTGACCATGGATTGTTCGTTCTTTTGACTGACGGTTCGGTTCGCACTTGCTTTACATGGGACAGTTTCTTTGAAACTAGAACTTTTTTATTCCGAGTTTCAGTTCCTGTGCGTCTGTAATACCCGTGGTCGGGAAATTTGCATTTTTCAATCACACTTTTTTGAGCATCTTTTTTTCAACATTGTATTTCAAGTATACCAGTTGCATTGGCCATAAATTATCACGCAAATTTTAAAAGCCTAAATACTCCTCTTTCATAATATAATAAGATTATAGAGCTACTTTAAGTAGTTTTCTGTGGAAATGCTCTGAAATTTGCCTCTGTCGGTAAAATATGAGCTAAAATCGGACCTTCATATTTTGAAATGAGTAAAGGGTACACTTTCATGACGTCATTTCTCTTGACTCAAATATCCGAGAGCAATGATTCTGCTGTCACTTAAAAAAGCAAGGATGGCCATTTCTATTGAACCCTGCGTAGCTGGCAATAGTATGGGAATTTCCATAGGTTACCCATAAAATTGGACCAATTGAAACCCCAGAGGTACCCGAGTGTATTCACAAGCCCAATAGTCAGACTTTTCTGACATGAAAATTTTACCTTGCGTTTTTATTGAAATTTATTGCTTTGATCAAAATTCTAACCACTTAAAAATACTGTGGCTTCATTCCGTGTATTTTACTCGGTAGAT
Organism: Modiolus philippinarum; assembly: GCA_002080025.1. Taxonomy (NCBI): domain Eukaryota; kingdom Metazoa; phylum Mollusca; class Bivalvia; order Mytilida; family Modiolidae; genus Modiolus; species Modiolus philippinarum. The sequence goes on from MJUU01044960.1 coordinate 93,453, forward strand.
GTCCTTTAGTACTGGATTTGGCTTCCTATTTCAATATTTTTGGAAAAGGGTACTTCTTTTTGGACTGCTTTTTTGTGGCTTTCCATATTATTCAACTGAAGTGCTGCTGATGTGATGTTACTCCTTGAAACACGTGTATAGCGTAACGAAATTTACTGATTTTATGCAACTTCGGTAATTTTTAAATTTGTGAAAAAAATGTTTCAAGTGTATTTTCATATTTTCTTTTATAACTATATAGTGACAATTATATCTTTTCCAGTATTTAACAAGCTTATTACAAATAAATAACTGCAATCAAACACCAACACATGAAATAAACGATACTTCAGATATGATGCAAAATGTATTTTGCAGTTACCTCTATGGAAATATGGTTTCCTAGTATGTAATTTAAACATTATCGCCCAAATGCGAATCGATGAGGTCATTATCATAGTCTTAACAATAGTTGCGGTCCCGAAAAATATATTATTACTGTAATAAAATGAAGAATACTTATTACAGTAATAATGATTTTCTGAATAATCGCATATATTTCTGGACTATAATAATGATCTCGTCGATCCGCACTTTGCCGATAGTGTTAAATCTTAAATGCATCATTGACTGTCACTTAGATTAGTAGTGGCATGAAAAATTCAATAATATTACATGTAAAACCTAATCATGTTTAATTTAATCATGTTAAACGAGTTTTTTTTTTTACTTCAGATGAATAAGCAGTTTCCATTCTTCTTAAGTATTTCAATTCATATTAATCAGCTGTCGTATTTCGTAAAGGGTCTGTAAGTGTCGTCATGTGACTCACGAGAATCAACGATAAACAGGGAATTCATAAAAGTTTCCCGCCAAAACATGACGTCCGAGGATTATGACGTTCCAATTTTTGTTTGAAACGTCATATATCTTAGTTTAAAATGTAATTTTGGGGTACAATTTTTGAAGTTCCAAAATTGAACGAGATTTACAGGCACTATATATCTATGGGATCTACATTGCTAGATACCATTTGGTTTGTCATTTATGTATCAAGGCAAAAATATTCAAAAGCAGTTGTTTCCTAAACTTATGTTTGCCCATTAACAATAGACGAATTTCATATTTACGGGATGACTGCAATTTTAGCATGTTTTTCAAAGGGACGTCACTCGCTAACACCCGACATTCTGGTTTTCGGTCTCATCAGGGAAAGGACGGTCAGTAAATATTTTCTTTGGCAACGGTTACGATTTTCACTGTGGTAAGTGCCCGAATAGCTTGAAATAATTTATTTAAAGACAATCGAGATATTACCCCTAGTCCAGTGATAGATACCTATGTATTCGAAATCTACTGCTGTCCCTTATTACAATGGAACCGTAAACCTGCCTGTCGGGTCAGTAGGTCACTTCCCTTTGTGGAAAACGTTATAAAAACGGAGCCAAAGTCGGGATAAGAAATAAACATGAAAGTGGTCTATTCGCTGTGAAATGTGAAGTTGGTAGCATTATACTGTACACAAGAACCTGGTTTACCTATTGTATAGGACTTTATTTTCGAGGTACGAAATTTTCGCTGATTTCGGTCTTGCATTTATTTTCGGGGTATTATATTCGTGTATTTTGAAATAACGCCATAAATTTCAGTTATATTCAGGTTAACAATGAAATATTCGCTGGTATTAATTTTCGCGCTTATCGTGTGAAACGCGAATAGCGCGAAAATTAATACCACGCGAAATATAACAACCATACAGTATTTGATACATTTTTTCACAATTTGTGAATGTATAACAACAACATATATAATTAGCTTTTGCGAAACGTAAGGATAACTCATCTAATATAAGGTCCCTTTTCCTAAATAGAAAGGATGTTGCACGATTTAAAATAATAATAAGTTTCATTATTATCTTCCAAATGCTTTGATTCTGTAGAGGCATACATTGCCGAAAAGGCTTTTTGCAGGAAACAAATTTGCAGCAAAGTAAGCGAGAACCAGTCAAAAGAACGAACAAAAGAACGAACAATCCACGGAAAGAACACGACTTTTCCAGAAACAAATATATTATAATACGAAAAAAATTAACACAACAATACCTTGAGAGGGAATCACTAATTAATGAACACTGTTGAACTAAGGGTGATTTATATTTAATCAGTTTGTAGCGCTTCAGGTTTTTCGACAATTAGAATTTAGTTTATTAATTGTCATGTAGGATAAAATATTAGTATACCTCAATTTCAGATATGCTTTATATGGTGGTACATATCTATTTCGATGGATCAGGATTCCAGTTATCCTTCTTACTGTTATTTAAGGAGATTGTTTCCGCCTTCAATTACACGAGAGTTTCTATCTCGAAAGTCCCGTATTGCAATATCAGAAACATTGGTTTTCCGTTATTCATCGCTACTTTATTAGAATACCTTCAACCCAACAACCGAATGTAGTCCTCAGGTCTGTGCTCATTCGGGCAGTGTCCTGTATTTTAATTTGTAATTTATTTACACTGTCAAAAGTACGATGATACTGTGATGTTTAAATAAAGCAGCTTGTATTTTCAATTAAGTTTTAGCACATTGAATGAAATCATTAATCCTTATTATGGATAGAATACAGAATAAAACCTTAGAACATGACACTTGATACTTACAAAAGTTGAACAGATTTGCTGTTTGAAAAGATTGGTACTTCGGTTAATGATCTCCCTGTGCAATTGAGTCTGCCGAGGGAAAATGAACACTTAAACAGGTAATTTGTCAAAATGCGCCAACATAAAGAATGTCCAATAAAACCTTATATGCATTTTAGTTTGATAGGGTTCTTCAGAATTGACCTACAAAAATTAACATAAATATACATTGAATATGAATGATCTTAAAATGTCGCATATCTTCGGCAAGTTAATTTTTCATATTTTTTTTCTATAGTTGAATTCAGATAATTCAAGTTCTCCGTTAGAAATTTTCATTAATTTAAAAAATCTCAATCAATCATTTATGACGTTGCATCATATAATTGTTTTTTCTCATGGATTAAAAACATTCCTGCTTTTTAACTCGAAAGCCATAAAATGGCTGAAGAGTTGTTAAAATGACAAGAAAAAAATCACGTGAGGCTTCAAGCAGATTGACAGCTCTAAAAGATGATCTTCGTGCTTTCGATAAAATATAGTGCTCAAGTTTCTTTCAAAATCGTATACATTGTGTATTTAAGTTATATTTCTTCATTTTGTTGAGTTGATTACGGTGTTGTTATATTAGTTTGAAAACAATATGCATGTTTATCAAATTACTCTTTTTTTATATTGCATCTCGGATCAACGCGCTTGCCGCGCAGTAACTCGTCAAAGATGAAAATAACATTTGTTTATATGTATTGCATATTTATAGCAATGTAATCGACATGCATACGTAATCACACAATCCGATTATTTTCACGTATTCATGGTATTACTAAATACATGCAGACATATGCAGCAGTTCTTTGGATGACTACGAAGTTGTCACGAGTAGATTTTCAGGGCTTTCGAGTTTCAGCTCCATCGGCGCTTTGATTAAATATTTTCGACCAGAAATCAATCTCTTAATCCAAGATAAAAGCATTTTTTTCACATGGTACAGAATGTTATTGCCTTGTGTCGTTTCAGTTGTTTGACGTCATAGGACAAACACTGAATTAACAATATAAGGATATGGGATAAATGCACATGAGACAAATCTCTGCTAATATATAGAAAAAAATAATCTGTATGAAGTTTTCATTTAATACGGACAAAGAACAACCGGCCAGTGTCTTTTCCTTCCAGATCGTATTTTCTTGCATTGTATGTAAGTTACTGAATAACCAACTATATGGAATTAATTGAAATCTAACTTTACATGCAATCAGTTGAAGATGTGCAAACCAACCCGCAGTTAAGGAATAGCGCATGAGTTTAATTAATTACGCTTATATTTCTGTTTCTTTTGTCTTTGTAATTGCCTCTTCTTTTTTTCGTCCAATTTTATCAAGCATGTTGAAATGGAAATATTAATGTCGAGAGGGAGGAATGTTTTTTACTCGCAGCCTACTGTAAACCAACTTATTTTCGCGAGCGATTTATTTTCGCGACTTTCGCGTGCGTGAAAATATCGGGAAAATAAATCGTCGCGAATAGTCCATATCCGTATATAAAAACATTAACAGAAATGGGAAATCGCGAAAATTAATCTCCGCGAACTTCACCAGGAGGGACAAAACGCGAAGTAAAGTTACCCCGAAAATAAGTTGGTTTACAGTGGTTGTAGTTGACAGCGATTTTTTTTTTCTCCGATGAAATGTGTGTAAAACACAAAGAATCTGAAATGATGGGTAATATCTCATGGAATTTTGATCAACGACTATACTGTTTGTTAAATAGTCGCCAACATATTTGAACAACTACTGAGAATGGCAGAGAAAACAATCTGAAATCATAAAATACCGTAAATAGTTTCCACAAAATCGCACGCTGTGATTTTTATATTCCGTCTATATGGAGCTACGTTCAGAGACAAATTTTGTATTTTCCGTGCCGGCAGGCATTATTGCATCTATTAGTTTTGCATTGAATATATGATTGTTACAATGGCTATTGCAATTGCTTTTCCAAATTAATTTCTTTTCCTCTCATGTCTGAAAGTAAATTGATAGGAAAAATAAAACACACGACAACTGTAACGGAAAACGACAAAAACAAAAAATCGGTATTGATTTGTGACTAACTGTTTCTCGAAAATAGAATGAATAGCTAAAAGTAGTTAAGAGAAGCTCTTTGAATTAAGAAATACAAAGGCAAAAATGTATTGAAAAAGTCGGTAAATTCTAAAATCAAATTTCCAACAACTTTTCAATGTAGATGTCATACAGATAACGCCACAAATTGAGACAACAAGACAAAGAAGAAACAAACTAGAACTGCAATAGCTAGCAATGGCCCATTTTAATGATTCTATCTAATCTACAGCCTCAAAATGTACCTAGAAATCAATATTTTTGATATCCGATAAAGTCGAAACTTTTATACCTTTTGGCGGCCATCTTGGAAATGGTGGCCATTTGGAATTTTCTTTCTCCCAATCTCCTCCCTCTCGTTTCATTGATCATTTATTGAAATGTGAACAAATCCCATAAACAGGATCCTTATTTTTTAACCTAAAATGGTACCCATCTTAGAAAAGGAAACCATTTTGAAAATTTTAAACATGCAGCATGTAACTTCAGACGGTTTTCCAAATTCGTGCAAGGTTCGAAATCGTTTCATTCGGGCATTTTTAAAATAATCGCTCCGACGATTATTAATGAATGTAGAAAAATAGTATTAAAATCAGAAGAAAACCTAGAATAACAACATGTCACCTTGACTTCCTTTGGGGTGACGTAATAAGATATAACGCTAGTAGTGTGAAACTTCATGACGCATGTAAAAGCCTAAGGTATTAGAAAAACAAACATTTTGAATATAGGTTTTATGCATTAAGTCAAAACGAAACTTATTTTTGGTGCCAGAACCACTTGTGAAGTTTTGAAAACGTTATTATATTAGTGGTGTGTGAATATATCAAAAGAGGAATCAATCAGAATAATGACCAGATTTTATTTAACAATATTTTAATACACGTATATAAAATTTTTTAAAAAATAGGGGAAATGTTGATTTCAGCAAGTAAAAAAATGTACCTGCATACAATTTACAATTCAAACAGATATTTAAATTCACTAAATTCTAAGATATACATGTATATTGCTTTACGATTTGGGTTGTCTGAGAAAACTCTTCACTATTTTTTTTTCATTTGAAAAGTGTTTAGATATTCAAATGCTTGTTTGATACAGATATATTTTTATTCATTATGGATTTGCTTTATAACGTTGTTGTATTTAATAAGCATAACCAAATAGTGAGTGAAAGGATATGGAGTAAATGCACATAAGACAAAGTGTAACGTGTACCGATCAGTTGTAACTATATTATGTAATTTGAAATAGTAGGTCCGTATCTAGTATGCCAGAGTTTGTAAGATTAAAATCAACTAGAAATAACTATAGACTAAATAACACCGAACTAAAATATGCACAGGGGTTATTTGCTTAAAACAACATGACATGTAACTATAACACTGCACAATGTAAATCCACTACTAAATGATCACTACGCTATGACAAATCAAAACGCTAAATATATTCAAAAACTAAACTACAGTGCATTTAAACCTATGAATATATATGGTATATACAACTAACAAAGGCTATAAACAAGCTATCTGATGCGTAAAGATATATATTTGTATATGCTTAATGTTAAAGGCTTCTCAATCCAACAATGTTAAAACACCAAGACCTATAAACTGTTCAACTGACCACACATCTCGTCCCCTTTTATACTACCGACCAACCAATCAAATTCAAGGGATTGTCTGAATCTTGTAAACGTTTGATTGAAAGGGTATTAACTTAGTACCAAAGAGTTCGTTAAATTGTTGTTACCTTGTGATTAACTGAAAATGAAATTGACATCGTTATATTATAACATTGAAATGCTATTGAAATGCTATCTAAAGGGATTATCGGACAATGTTGAAACAATTATCTTGACTTGGGCATTTAATTAAAACTGCATGATGCAATAGGCAATAAAATCACATTTTGTTACACATGTTTCTACAAATACATGGCAAAAACAATCAAAGGAACAACACTTTACTTTTGTTGTTCATCTTGAATTCACCATGAGGCTTTCAACAATGAGCTTTGCTCATACCTCATAGTAAGTTCAAAACTGCCCAAGTATATAAAAAAATGAATTCCCATCATGACGACCTAAAATGGCAAGTAACATCTGCTGACTCAGGAATACTCGTTGATGCCTTCAATTTTTTAGTACTGAACATGTAAAAACCAACTTTATATGTAAGAAATAGCAAATTTAGTTTCTGCAAATTACCATTTCGACAACCTATGTATCCTCAGTGCAGATATAATAAAAACTTTTGGAAGACCATAAACAAAAAAAATTTTAAACACTGATAGAGAATGAATTGCCAATTAGATGTAAATGAAAATTCTAATATGACTCTCTTCTTTCGCTTTGGAAACAAAGCTATGTTCTAAAACCAAAAATATTTTTTACCACATACGTATATTTTTTACAAAAGGACTTTCGTAATGTACAATTACACATTTTATTCACTCAATTTTTATTTTATTTTGTGTAAATAACGTTTCAAATAATCAATTATCAAAAAAAACACATCAAATAATGACAATAATAGAAATTTACAAAAGTTACTAAATTTAACACTCGGTTTTATGAGAGATTATTTGTATTAGATTAATAGCTTATGAGCCATTTGTATTAATAAAACAACGAATATAGATTTCTCTTTGTCTATTTATGTGTGTTTGTATGCAGTTTTCAGACATATTTCAATTCTAGTATAAAACCCAATATTGCTCTCAAAGATTCGCTTCGAATGTCCAAAACTCTTGTTAAATATATAAGAATCAAAATAGATTATAAAACTATAATAATCTATTTCTTAATCAAAACTCGGCGAAGGACAGATTTATTTATGAGCGAGCTACTCCTAAGTTTTAAACAAAAAATTTACTGAAAAACTTAGATATTAAAAGCTTCCAAATAAAATCGGTTAGGGACCGACCATTTAACCTGAAAGGGGGGGTTATGGTTTTTTTTTCTGAACAGATTTAAATTATTTATTTTTTGCACGCGTATCAACAAAATATTTTTTTTCAAAATTAACATTATTTTTTTGGGCAGAAAGCCTCATTCAGAAAATTTTTTGTCATCATTTTGGCAGCCAAAATATTTTTTTCACATAAAATCAGATCCAAAATATTTTTTTAGAAAAAAACCATAGACCCCCCCCCCCTTTTCAAGTTAAATGGTCGGTCCCTTAAGGGATCAGCACCAAAGTAGTGACGACTGGGTTGGTGAATACCCCCGGGAGACTAATAGTCCAACAGTAGATGCATCAACCAATGGTAATAAACAAATGAGTATCGACTGTGTTTCTGAGTAGTTCAGCCAATTTGCTTTGTCCCTATCAGTTATATTGTCTAAACTGACAGATCTGTATCAATTTCTTTTTTCATCTTCTGGGTTTCGAAAAGTTTCGCTTTGTTTCTTCTGTATTAATCTGCAGATTGACACCTTAATTTCTAAATTTTGCATTTTTTGTTTACTGTTAATATTTTAAGAGTGTTCAAAACAATGGCGAAAAATTGCAAACAATTCATCTGGTAACTGAAAAAGATGTTTCAAGACGGTGTTTGACCAGCGGACTAGGCTTCTTGAGCTCACAGGCACTTTACTGCCTAGCACCCCTTGACCTATTTTTTAAAAATACGTATTGTCTTATTCTCTCCTTTCAAGATTATGTTCATTGAGTTAGTAGTCTACCTGTATTTGGTTTTATTCTTATGTTTTTATAGGCAAACGGGACAGATAAAGGGGAGCTTTTGGTACCCATAAACCGATTTACCCCTACCGCTAGCTTTTGCTAGTGCCGGTACCAAGTCCGGCTGTCTCGAGTTCCTATCGTTGTTTTCGTTTGTCTTTTGTCTTATTCGTGTTTTTTCTTCTGTGTAGTTCCCTGGCAGATCGTGGGAAGGTATATAATTTTCAGCCATTGTAGGTGTTTGATGTTATCCATTTTTTACGTTTATTTTTGTATTTTTACTCTTTTATCAAAGAAGCAAAAAGAAATGGGCAAATAACTAAATACCGACGTAACAGTGAATTCATTTTCTGCATATGCGCATTTCGACAACTTATGTCTCTTCAGTGCAGATAAATGTAAAATTTAAGTGGAAAAATTGAAAAATAGAAATAGAAAAATAACAAAGATGTATAGTCTTCTATTATTAATAACTGACATGGTATCCCTTCTTGTACTGATTATATATCATCGTTTGGAAATATTGGGTGTCTGTGCTTGTATATAGTAAGGTATCAGTTGTCAGTAAGATGATAAAGGAGTTATCATTGTAATTTATTAAAAGAGTGGCCATATTTTTGCAAACAGGTATGTTAATGATACTTCATAGTTGCAATGTATTTAAATAAGTACATTTTTTTTTTGTTGTTTTTTTTTGTTTTGGAATTCAAAATATAAATTCATTAAATAGTTCTCATGTAAGCAAC
>MJUU01044960.1:102629-169788 GCA_002080025.1 Modiolus philippinarum
AATAAGCTTTTTTTTTTTTTTTTTTTTTTTTTTTTTTTAAATGATCATTGCAAACTGTTTTAGCAATGTAAGGTTATGTTACATTGTACAGAGGGCGCTCTTTTGTTGAGAATCAAGTTATAACCAACCAGTACTGTACTATGTCGGTGAAGATGAACAACGATCACCCAACGACAAGGCAAAGTTCATTACTGTATTTCTTCATAATCATCGTCAAGTAAAGACCTTAAATTTTGGATATACTTTTCTTAATTTTGCGTAAAATTTAATTTCAAACCAGCTTCATATATTAAATTTATTAGTATAGATCTTTTTGAAAAATAATGAAATTTTTTATCTGCCATTTCAGTACCACGCAATAATTGTCAAATCAAAGAATCATAAGTTGTCGAAATGGTCCTCTGTAGAAAGTAGAAAGTAAAGTCCAGTGTTTTGGGTATTTTGTTATTAAACGACTTTGACATAATGCATAGTTGTATTTATTATACTTTATGCAAATTTCTTTTATTTTCCATTAATTTCATTGGACAAGCTGCATTTGTTAATTTTGACTAATCCTTAGTTAGCCCCGCCCATCCATAGCAACGGGTGTTAATGTCTAAAATTAACACCCGCTCAGCCCGAAGTTTGCCGATCTTAAAAAAATTAACACCCGCTCAGCCCTAAGTTTGCCGATCTTGAAAATTAACACCCGCTCCGACCGAAGTTTACCGATTATTATTCCCACTTGAGAAAGAGTATAAAAACAAACCATGTGACATGTAATGTTATTTCTTTTCAATGTTCTTGTTCTAGTTATTGTTTTTAACGCTTTTTCAACTCGGCATTTTTTCGGCATTCAGTATAATAAAAATCATATTGCCCTTGAATGAAGATGTTAGGGCGATTAACACACTCGGTGAAAAAATTATCACCCTCCACTTCGTGTCGGGTGATAATTTTTTACCTCGTGTGTTAATCTTCCCTAACATCTTCATCCAAGGGCAATATGTTTATATTAACATCTCAAACGGCAGATAATTTTGAAATTAATAAACGGCAGGTAATTTTGAAATTAATAAACGGCAGATAATTTTGAAATTTATAAACGGCAAATAATTTTGAAACTTATAAGACCAAAAAGCATCAATAAAGTTAACATTATAGACAACATTATAGACAACATATATTGTGTTGGTGAAATGTAGAAATATTATTAGAGGAGTAAGAAGACATTATGCTTAAGGTAGATCGACACTAATACACGGCGCATTCGATTGGCGCATTTGTGTAACACGAATCGGATGCGGAATTGACTTGATTTTCAAGCCGGAATAATCCTGTATTGGCCTATTCCTTGTGACGTCAGAACAGATTGACATACACTTTCCCGCCAATTAGCTCCCTTTACCCGTAAATATTGTCTATTACGTAAACTATATCAAATAACTTTCTTAATCGAACGGTGACATGTAGATTTTTTCAGCGTAACAGATAGCTTAAGGGTATATCTCTGAAATATCAAAAAATTAAAAAAATCTATCTGATATTTATTTTATATGAAAGATAAACAATAAGCATGGTATCACAGTTCCCTATATATTCTTTGTAAATATTGGTGAAAATACTGAATTTGGCCTAATTTTCAAAGCCAGATAACAGGAAAAGATGATCCGTGACATATCATTTTCATTTTATTTTTTGAATATATAGTTCAAGACCTACAAAATATCTTAAAAGAAAAAAATTCTGTCTGAAATTTTTATTAGGATCGAACTACCTTAAACAAAGAGAGTATCTCCCTCTTGCAAGGCTTTGTACTTAGCTAATTTTGTCTTTCAATTTTGATCCTTTTGATTTATTTGTTTTTTTATCAGCTCTTATATATGTTTTAGATATTGATTTTTAAAGTTTTGATTTTGACTTATGTTATCGAAACGGTCGTATGCAGGAAGTGAATTTACAGTAACCCCCGTGTTTTGTTTTTATTACCACTGAGTCGATGCCACTGCTGGTGGACTGTAAGTCAACAAGGGTATTCACCGATCTATTAGTTCGAGCTTCGATGATGGCTCGAACACCGATTTATTTTCACAATATCTGAATCAGAAAATTATGTTAAAACGGAGGAGTATCTCCCTCTTTCTGTTCTTAGTTCACTTTGGCTTTCAATTTAGATCCTTCTGATTTATATGTTCTCTATCAGCTTTTTACATGTACGGATGAAACAAATAAATAACAGGAAACATCTGCAATGGCTGAAAATTACAATAATATGCTTCAATCTGCCAACGAAAACACATGAAAACACAAATAAGACAAACGACAAGCGTAAATAACGGAAGAATATAAATATGTATTTACCTTTACAAAACGTCCCAATTCAACCTGTCATTGTTCTGAACAAATGTAATGTAAACGAAAGCAAAATATGTATATTGTTTAGCTTTAAGAAATCATTCTGTATGATAAATTGATAAAAATTGAATACTTCGTTTCCCATTCAAAATATTCTTAGAAAGCTGTAACCTGGGTTTCCCTACAAATTTTTATATTGATTTCAGATACTTTGGGACTATTTGAGATGTCAGTAAAACATTTGTAATGGTTGATACTTCTTATAACACGATCTTAGAGAAAAATGGAACCGGAGTGAAGGTCAAATAGGCACGGAATTATTCATCAAATATATTGATTCTTAAGATATATTTTGCACATAAGCCAGAATATTTATTATTTTTCGCAACGAAGGTCTCTAGATTTATATTGTCTTCTCATTTATTTCCTAATGAAATTAATAATCATGAACGAATAAATGGATATAGAGTAAATGCATGGGTGACAAATCCAGTATAAATATATGGTAAGATTAAGCAATTGGAACATGGCTTTCTTTGTTGTTCTTCATCTTGAAGTCACCAAGAGGCCTTCAACAAAAAGCAAACACTCCTACCTCGTGGTAAGTTTTAAATGAACCCCAGCACTAGTTTAAGCAGAATTCCCTTTCTAAATGCTTAACAACGTTAAATCCATGTATCCATTTTTTCTTGGATGTGGGGTTTGTCAACAAGCATGACATTGAGCAAATAACTCTTACAAAAACTGTCATCCGTTGCCCGACAAAGGGAATAATAGACAACACAACATATAAACGATCACAGGGCACTCATCGAGTTAATTGTAAGATCGTTAGGTATGGGCAATGTGTATAATATAAAGATAGCAAGAAAATAACCGTATATCGGGTTATTTTCCGCGTTGGCTTTTGGTCGCGATCTTACTGTAAAACAGGCCAGTAAAATCTTTGCTGTGATAATTATCCGCGTTTAACTGGTTTTCCAAAGGCATTTCAGTTGGAAGTTAAATTTACCCGGAAGCAAAAATTCAATTTAAATGGTCAACCGCCAACATATCGAAAATTAAACACATTCGAAAAAAATCCCACTTTACGGTACTAATTTTTTTACAAAATAAGAAAGGTAAATATTGAATTTTAATGGACAGGTACATTTATATGAGAAATTTTCACATGAACAGGTACACCATAACTGACATTATTGAAAGAGCATACAACTCAAACACGGAGAATCTTTTTACGGACTCCACAATGTACGAGAGACAAACACCACCGTAAATTATCAAATAGAGGTATATGGAGTAAATGTACGTGGTATAAATACCCTATAAATTCAAAGCAAATGAAAAACGCTTTAATTGTTGTTCTTCATTAAAAATGACTACTATTATCAGTGAAATAGCTGAAAGTCTCGTCCACAGAAAAAAATCTCTACTGTCATGCAAATAAAAACATTTAGGATGAGGTCTGTATGACAAGATAGCTAAAATGAATTGCTATTAAAACGCAGTAAATTTTGAATAAAGGCTTTGTAGTAACCGTTAATGATACAGCGCCATATGATGATATCAATATCATTAAGCGTTGGGGGTGCAACGCTAAATGATATAATTTATGTCATTAAGGATCTCCCTAATTTCCTGCTTATGATACAAAACCGCTAAGGATACAATTTATTTCATTTATCGTTGACTCATCGCCGCTAAATGATACAACAAAATTCTGATGAAAAACCGGGAAAAAGAGCAACCGCAGCCGCTAATGATATAAAAAAATTTTATATCTCATTAAGCGTTGCATGGCAACCTCTAATGATATCAAGTTACACATAAAATCATATTTTCAGAGTAGCATTCAGATACATATGCAAAGAAAATTCTGTTGGTCTTTAGATTATCAAAATGGCGCCCTTTGCAACTAGAAAGAGAAAAGGGGCCAAAAAAATCCAAAATACTCAGAATTGGATGAAATTTTACGGGAAGGTTGTCTTGCAAATATGGAACTCATCTGTAGTACATTAATTTTGAAAACGGCGATCGTTGTCATAGAAACAGAAAAAAGGCGAAAAATTCAAAGTTCTAAGAATTTAAAGAATGCTTGTTTAGTAAGTGTAGAACTCATTTCTAGTCTAAAATTTCAAAATAACAACCGTTGCTTTGGACCAGGAAGTAAAAGTGCTATAAAAGGGACAAAATTAAACATAGAGGTTGTGTAGAATAGAACTTATTTCACTCTTCGTTCAAAATTCCGAACCAGATCATTTTTTTTTTCAGTCCTTCCATGTCGGTTCTTCAAAATAAACATTTTAACATGGATAGACTTTATCCATTTTACAGTACACCACGCAAAATTTTTATATGTTCGTTTAAACCTGAGTTTCATTTTTAAAGCTCCATAATTTTTTTAGACAGGCTAGATGTACTCAAAATTTAATATCAATAATTTGTTTTCTATCAGCTTTTACACATATTTTGGAATATGGATTTTCAAATGTTTTAATTTGATCTGCACTGAAGAGACATAAGTTGTCGCAATGCGCATATGCAGAATCTAATTAACATTAATTTCGGTATGTTGTTCTTTAACGCTTATTATCCCCGCTTAGCGAAAGAGGCGTACATATGTAGCTCTAGAACTATCACAGATACAAACCATACTAGAATATGGTGTGATCTAGCGCGCTAGAGTTGGGAGTTTCTGTCAAATGCCCTAGTGCCAAATTATGGGCGAAAACTTTCGCGATATCCAATAATTGAAGATTTCTCCAAGACTATTAGGGCTAGAAAGTTGAAACCCCGGGAATCGACTCACACACTATGTAGCAACTTTTCAGAGGGCGTCGGAATTTTCGTATGACCCCTGAGGGTATGGCCTCTAGGGGGTCTAAAAAATGAAAAAAAACGATTCAGCTAGAACTCCTCTTACACTTTAAGTTGCAGAAACCTTGTTTTAAGGGTATAAGTAACACTATAAAAGTTGTCTGTGCCGAAGGTTTCGGAATTTTGAAATTTGCCCTCAGGGCGGAATAATGAGCGAAATTGTTTATCAAGTTATCCAATAATATGCGAAATCTTCTGAAGTATTTATGTTTGGAATCTGAAACTTTCTAAATGAGTTCCATTATATTTATATGATTTGCTATTGATAGCGGACATTTGGTATGACCCCTGGGGCATGCCCTTAAGGGACCAAGAAAAAACGTAAAACAACAAGAACTCAGCATATGACTTGAACTATAAATATATATAATTTTAATTTTGTGGTTTACATTTTCGATGGGAATAACTTGAATTGCTTTTGGAAGCCAAGATAAGAATTTAGAATTTTGACTTCAGTGCCAAATTTGGTAAATTTCCTGAAAATGTCAAAGACTAATATTTTTTTTTTTTTTTTTTTTTTTTTTGAAATTCTAACATAAAATCATATAATTAAGCAACTCTTTAATGTCATCAGCTAGCATGACCACTTAAACTGCAAAAATATGATTCTTATTTTGGTAAATTTTCTGAAACTCTCAAAGACCCATTACTTTTTGGAATTTTACCTAGCAACCGTATCAATATCTAAATTGTTGTAAATTTTGTTGGAATGAAGGAATATCTCCCTCATGCAAAGCTTTTCCTTAGCTGATTTTTGCTTTACTTTTAGATCATATTGGTTATTTGTTCTCTATCAGATTTTAACATCTTTGAATTGATGGTCTTCTAAACGTTTTGATTTTATCTGTACTGATGAGACATAAGATGTCGAAATGCGCATATGCAGAAACTAAATTTTCAGTAACTTCGGTATTTAGTTATTTGGCACCTTATTTTATCAGTGATCATTTTTAATAGTCGGATGGTAAAAAACCGATTTTGATTTTGGTAAATTTCCTGAAAGTCTTAAAGAACTGTTATTTTTTTTTAATTATGCCTAGCAACCACATCTTTTTCCATTCCTAACAGTAATGATGATCATTTTCAAAAGTCAGATTGCAAAAAACTTTGATCCTAATTTTGGTAAATTTTCTGAAACTCTCAAAGACCTGTTCCTTTTTGGTATTCTACCTAGCAACCATACCTTTTTCAATTCCTTATATTATGAATTATTGTTTTCAATAGAAAGACTGCTAAAACCTTCTGCTCTTGTTTGAGTAAATTTCCTTAAACTCTCAAAGACCGGTATTTTCTTGGAATTCAACCTAGCAACCAAACCTTTTTCAGTTCCTTACAGTAATTGTGATTGCTTTCAATAATAAGACTGTAAAAATGATTGATTCTGGTTTAAGTAAATTTCATAAAATTCTCAAAGACCTGTTAGTTTTTAGGAATTCTATATAGCAACCATATCTCTTTCAATTCCATACAATAATTGCAAAAATCTTTAATTTTAAATTAAATTTATATTGATGATTCCTATATATACATTTTATGAGTCCAAAAAGGTGAGCGGGGGGATTGCAATCTCTGATTGACCTGTTTTCATTTAAAAACCGTTAAAAATGAATATAAATTTAAACAATTTACGGGTTTTTTATAGTCTGTGGATACAAAAAAACTGTAAACCTCCCTGCAAAAAAGTGAAAATGACATTTTTGATGGCTGTTAATACCTTTCAGATAAACAGTCGTCGTCAATTTGATTTTCGGTTTTAAAAAAAATATTAAAAATTGATATATTTTATGAGAGATGTGTGTCAGTTAAATTAAAAATATGCATTAAACTTTTTTTTATCATTTAGAGTCTAGTTATTTAAATTTTTCTAATATCTTAGACATACTGAAGCAATATTTAATCAACGTCTTCAAGATATATATAAATTTCATGAGGTTCTTACACCTTAACGTAAACACAGTAAACATTCTGTAAAACGGAAATTCCCATTTTGCATACCATTTCGAGCAAAAGTGTAAATATAAACCTCTTAAAAAGTTTAAATCCTATATATGGTCTTCTTTATGTCAGATGTTACGAAATACACACAAAACTTTGCAGTTATCATTATTTTTTTTAACTTAGAGTCCGAATATTCAAAATTTTGTCTTACTTTTTAGGGTGTGTTAATTTTGACATTTCTGAACCCACAATAATTCTAAAGCAAACAATGTTTGATGCTCTGATAACATATTATAAATTATTATTACATTTGCAATTAATAATTCTTTATGATGTGGCAGCAATATCTATTTCTAACACGATAAGATAATTTTTCATATCACTTAGTAATAACTATTATGCTATCATTTCATTGGCCTTCCATACGATTAGATAACTTTTCAGCCGTATTTTCATTGGTTGTTCTAGAGGTCACACATCAGGTCAAACCAACGTCACGACAATTCGTTTTTAAATTCCGTCCTCATTGTATTATGTCGTCTGCATTATTTTATTTATTTCATAGAAATGAAAAAAAAATGAGCTTTGTGTGTACACACCTATTAATAATTCATTCTCCCAAAACAGTTGAATATATTTTGGCCACTTGAAATATATTATTTTAATGCTAAAAACAAGTTTCATTCCTGTGTTCTGTGTTGATGTTATGATGTAATGTGTATTGGGATCATTGGCGGGTGGAAATTGACATCAGAGTCAGTTACCACAGAGACAGAGAAATTTACACCTACATTTAATTACAAATCATTCGTAACATTTTCACTTAATTGACAAGCAGAAATTAATTCTATTACTGTAATGTTGTTAAAAATGTAATTACAATTCAACCGAGCTTTCACCCAGGCTTGTCACCAGCGAGGAATCATGTACTTGTCTTTGCTATTGATTGTTGTGTACATGTGCGTATAATGCAACACAGTTCCTACATCTACAACACTTATCGTTGTTTATAGTTTCTACTTTATATACGAGGAAAATTTATTGTTAGACTTTACATTCATTATAATGATAAGTTTAAAGTACAAAATCAATCTTCAATGTATTCACAAACTCAACAAACTAAATTCTCCCAACTTAAGATAATTGGAAGAACACGACAGAATGGTTTACAGATGACTTTTATCATAAGAGAAATATGTTTCACAACTCATGAGGCTTGTATATCGCTTGTTATCAAATCTCACTATTTAATTACAAATAATAATTAACTCGCTGAAGCTCGTTAATTATTATTGTGTAAAATAGCTCGATTTGATAACAAGTGATATACAAGCCTCGCTTATAATGAAACCTATAAATATCTGTTAGAATTTTTTGACCCTAAGTCAGAAAGTCAATATGGTGAAAATATTTAAATTCCAGAATATGTCCATTTTTGACATTTTTTTAAGCGAACATCAAAATTTTATTGATTTGGAGGGTCTTATATTCCAATATTCTATCACACCTAAAAAGTTAGGCATAAAACTTGATGGAATGACGACATCTAAGCCAAGCCAAAATGGACAAAAAAGGTTATCTTTTAATATTAGGAATTAAGTTTTAGTAGTAAAAAATAGATATTATAAGAAAATCATTTTTTAATATTAGAAATTGCTTTTTCAATATCAAATATTTAGAAAATGAATTATTAATATTGAAACATGAATTTTTAATAGAAATAAAATGCAAGCCAAAGTAACAAAAAACGCTATTTTTTTAAATTATAAATTCATTTTTTTAATATTAGAAATTCAATTTCTAATATAAAAAATATTTTTCTAATATTGTATCATTTCAGTATTAGAAAATCATTTTTTTAATATTAGAATTTTGTTCTAATATTAGAAATTGAATTTCTAATACTGTAAACGTTGAAATTTTCGCATGGGGGAAATTTTCGCTTAATTCGCGTTTGGTAATTTTACGCGAATATAACATCCACGCGAATACTTTTACAATCAAATTTGAGCATTATAATTACACGAAAGGTTTTTGTATGGCATTTCGCGAAATTATACCCCCGCGAAAATAACCGTGTTTTAGTATAAAAAAATATTTTCTTATATTATAAATTCATTTCTTATTTTAAAAACTGGATTTCTAATATTAGAAAATGATTTATTGATATCAAAAATTATTTCTAATGTTAAAAAAAATATAAAAAAATAATATTAGAAATTTAATTATTAGGAAATCAAAGGTATGTTCTTAAATTTTAAATTCATTTTCAATAACAGTCCTAATTTTCACTATACACTGACTCAAGTTTACAAACTTTTAATGTTGGAATGAATTCCATTTTCTCAGTACATATATGAATATACCAAAGAAAAAAAATGGTGATGATCAGTCGAATGAGCGTGGCCGTGGTCTAGCACTACAAACCACAAGAGGACAATACATTTTCTTAGGTTTGACTTCAAATTTGCCTAACGAATTTCTATTGCTGTATTGCTCTGTTCATCTGCATTTTGATCATCATCTGCAGGCTGATCTATATTATGTTGTTGGGAAATTTTTTTATGAGCATTTTCAGCATTATGTGGCTGATCTCGGTAATCGTCTGGGGCAACATAAGGATAATAGTAAAGAAACGGTAAAAAACAATATTTCGTCCCGACTACGTCAGTAGCGACATAATAATCCTGAGTTGAAGACTGAACTTCTGTATAAAGTGCATTATCTAATTGTAACATATCCTCATTTCATTATCTATGAATATGTTCGAAATCTGGACATCCCTCTTGCATCTTTGCAATAACCTGAAGGTTGGACAACTTTGGGTTGAAAACTACAGGATCTAATGGAGCAACCATTGTGTAATCACTGTCATAGAATTGCACATGGATGGTCTCAGAAGTCCCATTGTTATCAGAAGCTTTTATAACGGTATCAATTTTACATACCTTGGCAGCTGAAACTAGATTTCAACTATCAGACTGCATAGGATATGAACGTCTTTACAAAGCATCAGCTACTTGATTGTTAGAACCTTTTCTGTAAACAATATCAAATGTATAATTTTGCAACTCCATAGTCCATCTTGTCAGTTTAACAATACTAGGTTTCTTACTCATCAAATATGTCGAATAAGCTATGTGGTCAGTGTTAACTGTAAATTTTTGTTGCGAAAGATATATTCGAAATGTTGTGACACCTTGAAGTACTGTGTAATATTCTTTTTCACTGGTGTTTCATGATTGATCTGTATTCAATAAACTTTTTCCACCACAGGCAATGATACATTCTCTCTTTATACTATTTATCTGTACCAAATCAAAACCTACAGCACAATAAGAAACATCACAAGTCAGCATGAAAGGATCGCTCTTGTCATGGTAAGCCAAAACAGGGGGTGTTAACAAAGCTTGATTTCACTAGTAATTCAGATTAAATATTTGAAAATCAAAGGTATTTTCTTATATTTCTAATCCCATTTCAAATATATATTAAGAAATCATTTTTTTTAATATAAAGAATTGCTTTTTTAATATTTTAGGAAGCTTTTTTGATATTAGAAACTTCTAATTTCATTAAATGATTTTTTTAATATTAGAAATGACAATATTTTCTTATTCTAAAAAATCATATGAAGATACAAGAAAATGAATTTGTAATATTAGAAAATGTCTTTTTTTCTTTGACATTAGAAATTCAATTTCCTATTTGGAAATTTAAAAACTGATTTTCTAATATGAATTTCAAATATTTAAAGATAGCCTATTTGTCCACTTCGGCTTGCCATTTTTTAATATTAGAAATTCATATTTTAATATTGATGATTCATTTTCTAATATTAGAAATTCTTTTTTAATATAAAAAATCAAACATTTTCTAATATGAAAAATTCATTTTTAAATATTGAAAAATCAATTTCTGGTATAAAAGAATGATTTTATAATGATAGAAAATAATGCTATTTCTGATTTAAAAAACTCATTAATTAATATTTTAATTATTTCATTAAGTAAAAAACGAATTTTTAACATTAGAAATTGATTTTTTTAATATCATAAGTTGATTATTTAGTCTAAAAAATGAATTTAATCAAATCATTTTCCAATATTAGAAATTCATTTTTTAATATAAGTAAATGAATTTGTACTATTAGAAAACAATGTTATTTCTAATATAAAAAAATCATTAATTAATATCAAAAAATCTTTTCTTAAAGTTGAAATACGAATTTTAATATTAGAAAATGATTTTAATATTATAAAATGATTTTTTAGTCTGAGAAAATGAATTTATAATATAAGAAAATACCTTTGACCTTTGTCTATTTGGAAGAAGCGACATGGAAGGACTGAAAAAAATAGATCTGGTTCGGAATTTTGCACGGAATATGATTCCAGTCCACGAACTGAAATAAGTTCAATTCTACACAACCTCTATGTGTTATTTTGTCCCTTTTAGAGCACTTTTGGTTTTCCCACCTTTCATCCTTTCCAAAACAACGGTTGATTTTTTTTTGAAAATTTTAGACTAGAAATGAGTTCTTCACTTACTTAACAACTTTTCAGTAAAATTTCATTAGATTCTAAGCAATTTGAATCCCCATTTTTTCTATTTCTATGACAACGATCGCCATTTTGGAAATTAATACAATACAGCTGAGTTTCATACTTGCAAGATAACTTTCATGTAGAATTTCATTCTATTCTGAGCATTTTGGATTTTCTCGCCCCTTTTCCTTTTAGTTCCAAAGGGCGTCATTTTGAAAATCAAAAGACCAAAAGAATTTTTGCATATGTATCTGAATGCTTCTCTGGATATATGGTTTAATGTGTAACTTTATATCATAAGTGGTTGCCATGCAACGCTTAATGATATAAAAGGTTTTATATCATTAGCGGTTGCGGTTGCTCTTTTTTCCGGTTTTTATCAAATTTTTGTTGTGTCATTTAGCGGCGATGCGACATCGCTAAATGAACTTAATTGTATCATTGGCGGTTTTTTATCATTAGCAGGCGATAAGGGAGATCCTTAATGATATAAATTATAACATTTAGCGTTGCGCAACGCTAAATGATATTGCTATCATTAGGTGGAGTTGTGGGCAATAAACACAGGTGGCCAGAAATACATTTGGGAATAACAAAAAAAATAGAATATGCCAAAATTTTTAATGCATGATAGTATATTCACTTGAAATTCTCTCCATACCAAGTTCACCTTAACTGAAGTGTATAGGAAGTATACATCTCTATCACGCGAGATGTAAGCTCCGTATGTTTATGAGCAGTAAATTAGCAG
The DNA here is from genome assembly GCA_002080025.1 of Modiolus philippinarum. Classification (NCBI taxonomy): domain Eukaryota; kingdom Metazoa; phylum Mollusca; class Bivalvia; order Mytilida; family Modiolidae; genus Modiolus; species Modiolus philippinarum. The sequence continues at coordinate 115,080 of MJUU01044960.1, forward strand.
TGTATAAAAACGAGCAAATATTAGTAAACGTTTTAGCATATAAAGTTCACGAAACATACTGATTTCGTGTTTACTGGCATTGAATATTGATCGTGTACTATTAACTGTTATTTCTTAGCAGTTAAAACTAAACTTTTTCCATTGGGTTGGTATTTATATTTCTACAGTAATTGTTTTCAAACTGATCATCATATGATAATAACCGGTCTGTTAGTCATTATTGACCGGTCATTATCACTTGATGATAATAATTGACAAACCGGTCATCATTTCGTCGCATGAGAATTTAAGATCTATCTCCATTTTTGTAAAATTTCAGCTGAGGTGGCAAACTAAGCCTAAAGTACATGTTCTATCTCCAAAAAAATCTCAAGGTCCCTTCTGCTGTCATTTAAGAGCTAAAAACAATAATTAAATGATCTATCTCCAAACTGGATTTGAATTAAGTATTAAACTGTATCAAGTTCTAAACCAATCAATGTTCTGTATCGGTGCCATGTGACAAAAGATAGCCAATCATAACAGTATAAACGATTCAGATTAGCTTTGTCCTGTAATTGTTCTTTTAAAGTCATTTTTCTTAAGTTTAAGAAATTATTTTGCAGTAAAAAGGCTAGATCAATGTTTCTTTTACATGTATTCAAACAAAATTATAATCAAAATAACTTAAGGTATCTAAAATTTTGAGCTATAAGGAGATAAATCATTTTAATTTTCAAGGAAATGAACTGCAAAGTATATAGTTTTTGTATATATATTTTTAATCAACATTGATTTAGACAGGAATGTTATAAATTTTACATTTTATGACTTAATCTTGAAGTTAGATGACTTTTGTCATATTTAAATATGATTTCAAATATTCACAACACTCGAGAGGCATACAAATTGATCGTCAAAAAGGGGGGGGGTCTAATTATTTTATTCCAAAGTTTAAATCACATATATTTTTACAGTCTCTTGGAGAAGTTTGTTACATAGCTTTGCAGTAAGCTAAGGTAAACATCATAAGGTGATTCAGCGCCCAAGGTTTTTATATTTGCATGCATGTTCAGCAGAGTGAGAAATGGGTATCGTTCTGAGCAGAGGTTATATTTATTCTGTCGAGCTGTTTGCATTAACAACCATCGTTTTAATTCAGTTAGGGTTCTGTAGAGCTCTGATCTTTGAATTTTACTCGTGTGCCCTGTACAAAAATAAAACGAACGTAGTTTTAAATAAACACAGTCAAGCTAGTGCAAATGTTTTACAGAAATTCGGCTGAGCCTGAGTTACTGGAAGTATCCTTAAGGATTGTCACAAAAAGTACTTCTGATTCTATGAGTTATCCAGTGCAAATGTTCTATACATTGTCATTTGAGTCTGAGTTAGTGGAATTATCATTAACGGTTACGAAAACCTCAAGCACTTAAATTTGGAAAAAATACCATCATAGCTCCGTAAACAGACACTTTGGGATTTCAAAAGATTTAACAGTATATGCTTTTAATAAACAAACAATATTTCAGTACCTTAGTTAATAAAAACAAAAAGCAGTAATGAAGTTTACATATCTTTAAAGTACATGAAGTGTGTACAGAGACTGTGTGTAATGAATTTTATTATCCCCAAATTCTTGGATATTCAGTGTTATTGGTTTTGTCTTTCCGTCCGTTTATCATGTTTCTCCTCACATGCATCCATTCTACGATTTTGCATGTATGGTTGCAGTTTTGCAGTAATAGAAAATACATCTTTGTCGATGAGCAATAAGTTTCCGATTTTGAATAAGTTTTGCTGCAAATAGGAGGACACGAGATGTCTATTCAAGCACCTGGCATACCGTCATCAACTCCTACTTTTTTATTCAGATTTCGTTGACTTCCTGTGTAGAATTGTTGCATATATACCGTAGATGTGCAATAAGCTTTCACAATTTTGATTCATGTTCCATTTTAATTAAGCTTCCTGAAAATGTTGAAGATTTTTAGATTTTCATATTTTAGTACATGCATATATAATCAGAGCTCTGGCATAATTATAACCTATTAATCTTGCCCGTCATAACTCTGAATTCTAGAATTCAAAAATGTGATTACAGTTGTAACAATTTCCCTAAAACTATCAAAGACCAATTACATTTTTTTTTCCATTACCTAATTTGTTCCCAAAAAATCCCTTTGGCTGAAAGTGAATGTTGAAGTTTTCTTCAATTAAATGTGAAAAGGTATGGGATACAGTAAAACAATATTTGCTTTTCTTTGGGATGAATGAATGAATTGTGATCGGCCCTATAGGTATTTTTTGAAAGAAAAGTGGTTGTTACCTTTGCCTACTAATTGTTTCATTGTACTAAAAAAACAAAAACAAAACTAAAAACTGAATACAATTAATTAGGAAAACGGTAAAAAGTGTAAAACGTACTCTAGTCTTTCATATGTTTGTTTAACAATACGATTCTGTTTATTTCATTCAATAATCACAAGAAATAATTTTTTAATGAATATCCATGATTGCTTTTTTCAAATTTTGCTACATTTCCTATTTACATGCACAATAAATGTTAAGTTTTAAAGTGTTTTATATCACTGTGACATTACATTTTAATACTAAGGAAAAATAAGTATAATCTTTGCAAACTGTTCTTTTTCCAAATGAAAATTTGAATTTTCTAGTTTTCAAGGCTTTCTTTCTTTAAAAAAGCAGGATTTCTACTCTCAGCAAGACCCTTTCTACCATCAAACTTAAACCTGGGGTCTTGCTGTCAATAGCTGAAATGATATCAATTCCAAAAATTTCAAATCCATTTTCCCAAAAATTGTAGTTTTGGGACATACATCAGTTTAATTCTAATGCGACGATTTGTCTGATTATGAATAATTAAAAATGTTTCTCTAAAAATTTCAACAGTAATGCAATATAGGGACAACAAAAACCAAAAAATAAATAAGATGGATAAAGAAACGGTGTCATTGTGTCATTATGATGAAGCGAATGATCGCACAATAGACCATATCCGAGTTCTGGTATTTAGATTCACCAGTGTTGTTTGTCCGCCCTACGTCATAAACGTGTCCGCCCCATGTGACCAAGAATGTACGTCAACAGCAAAGCTTCATGACGTTTTATGCTTTATGACGTATTTTTTTTCTATACTGTGACGTTTTCTGGTAGATCCTGATACTAGAACTCGGATATAGTCTATTACTCCCATGTAGGTTCATCGTGTAAGACCTAAACGTTGTTTCAAATTTAAGGGATATGGGCATTTGTACGAAGACTACGTATAGAGTTGAAAAGGTACACGCGGTTAAGGAATCGAATTAAATGCAAGCGCCAAAAAGTATGATTTAAAAATATAGCAGACGTCTATTCAAAATTAGATGTGAAGACGGGGTATCACAAAGAACCCATGTCTGAGGAGAGTAGAGAACGAACAGCTTTTGTTTGGAATTCCCGTGGCCTTTTTCAGTAGTGTGTCATGCCTTTTGGAATAAGTACAGCCCAAGTATTTTTTAAGAGCTGGCAAACATTATTTTGTAAAACTTTAGGGAATTTACCACGAATGATGTTATTTTTTTCTGAAAATGCAGGAAAACAATTAAAGGAGTATCTACTTCTTGCATAGCTCTGTCCTTACCTGATTTTGGCTTTCCCTGTGAGATTCTATTTGTAATTTGTTTTCTATTGGTTTAAACATATTTCGGTTTGAATTTCCAAACATTTTTATTTAATCTGCAATGAAGAGACAAGAATCGTCAAAATGCACATATGCAGAAACTAAATTTACAGTAACTTCGGTATTTTGTCTTTAAAACACCTTCAAATTGTATTTGACAAACAAACTGCGAAAACACAATCTTGATAAAACTGAAAAAATGTAGCTTTTTTCAAGATGAAACGTGCCGTTTCTTACAACGACAGGTATAAACCGTATGCACTTTATACTGGCGCTTCCAACTCGAGTATTGGTGCTGTTTTAACGCAACCGTTAGAGGATGACGATGAACTGTTTTATGGAGTGGTTAACAAAAAACATTTATTTTTAATAAATTAAGCAACACTTCTACAATGGGGAAAGAAAATTATGTCATTCATTACGCGTTACATTCATGGATAATGAAGAGCATGGATGTAGCGTTGCTCGATAATTAGCAATAATTCCGCTCAAACTGGTGCTAGGGACCGTCTTGAACTTACTATGAGGTATAAGCAAAGATCATTGTTGATGCGCTCATGGTGACTTATCAAGATAAAGAACAACAATCAAAGCGGTGTTCCATTGTTTTGTTTTACCATGTTTTTGTAGAGACTTTGTCTCATGTACATTTACTCCATATCTCGTCATTGCTTATTACACAAATCAGTCAATTATCTATATAATACTGAATTTATCATAAAAATTGATCACAAACTTTTAAGTACATCTTCAAATAACCCATGTCCAACAAAAAGAAACAACTATGGGCCCTTGGGTAAAGTAGTTATAATTGTAAAGTAGAATATATCACAGGAACAATAAATACTAGGGATGTCAACGAGTAATCGAGTACTCGAGTATCGCTCGGACTTACCGAGTATCGATTAGCAAAACCGGTACTCGAGTACTCGGAATTCTATTTTGATATCTGAGATAAAAGTATTTTTTCACTACTGAAAGCGTATTGTATGTAAGAAGCATTCGTCACAGCAGCGACTTTATATTTGTACCGTTGAAAGTCTTAAAATGCCACCACCGAAATATGCCAAATGATGGTAATATTTCGAACATGCGTCTAATGAAAAAAGTGAAATGAAAACTTTTTCGGGACTCTGGGTTACAAAATAGAGAAATAGACTGTCTCAATGAATAATGATTATAATTTTTCAACAAAATTTTTTTTTCTAAATCCCGTCACGTGGAGATCCAATGTAGTGCCGGGCGTCTTGTGTTTCACTTGTCATTAACTTTACAAATAATATATAGTTATGTTTGCTTTCTCTCCAATTAACGTATTGATCTGTGGCGATTTGTAAGCAATTTAAATTGAAAGTTGTTAATTAGACACTGATTGCATCGTTATTGATAATGAACAAAAATTAAATGAGACAAAATCAAATGTCTATTGTCTAAAAATATGATTACGGGGTATACTAGTATTTTTCTTCATACAATGCATTTACAGTCGCTTGAATTTTAGGTGCAAAAAATAACCAAAAAAGGTAAAATTGCGCTAGTACAAGGTACAAAATTTCTATAGGACATGTATATTGCGATGTCATGAAAGTTCAAGAGCTATTGTACCTTTTTTGTTTTGGTTATTTTTTACCTAAAATTAAGGCAATTGTGCATATTCTACTAGGATTATCATACAACTTCTTTCCGAGCGAGTACTCGCTCGGAAAGACTTTCGAGTACTCGAGTATTAAATTTTGTCCGAGTTGACATCCCTAATAAATACACACGCTGCTCTTTTATCCGCCATGTCACCAAACCCAGATGAAACACAAAGTCGAGAAAAGAAAGAAACAAATGCATTGACTGATATTGACCTTGTTTACAAATGTTTTGAGGTAAATTTACTTAATTCATATAAGTTTAACCCAAGAGACTACGCAAGTCGTAGAATTTACTTTACTGATGAACTTGAAATTGACATTGTTTACTTTTTCTCCAACGATGACGCTAACCTGGTACTCAGATTGATTGTACCTGGAAAGCTTAATGCTGCTGTAATTGAACAGTATGACACATGGCTGTTGACAAGACTTACGACACAATGAGGTTAAAAATTTTTTTCTGGGATCTATCGCGGCCATAATTTGATTTAAGTAGAGGTCCCATGCCGAGATATCCTCCTTAATTCTCAGGGATATTATATCGTTCATTGTTCATTGTTTTGTGAAACCTCTCAACTTTACCGTTGCATTGAGAACTATAATATGCCGTCTTAACGTGATGTGATGGATACCCAGAGCTTCAAGTGTTTCTCTTACAGCATTTTAAATGTGTCCCTTGCCATTGTCAATAAGGATCTGCACAGAAGCTCCAAAAGTTGGAACAATTCCCTTAACAATTAGTTGGACAATGTTTTCTGCTGACTTGTCAAGTACAGCAAAGACCAAGGTCCATCCCGATACTGTTTTGGGAAAAGCTCCTGGCATGTCCAATGCGACCTTTGCGAAAGGACATGATGGAACTTCCATTTCTTGAACAGGATATCGTCAATCAAAGGTCAACGATAACTAATTTGTTTAAGATGTTTGTTCAGCGATCTTAAGTCTACGCAAAGTGTCGTAGACCCATTTTTGTACCTACAAGAACTAAAGAAATAATTTTTGTATTTAGCATCTTATCTATAGCTTCATCCACGATCTTATGTTTCGTAATGGGAATTCAGTACAGTTTTTTTTTCTTTCTGGGGGCTTTGTCGCCTGTGTCTAATTTCACTTAAAAAGTATTTGTCCAAATATTTTGCCGTTTCAGAAACTAAAGGATTGTGGGTAGAGCGTACACCAAAATATTTTGATTGGTCAAGAACGTAAATAACATAACGTCATTGGTTGAAAATCGATCCGTACACCGAAATTTCAAAGACAATCTCTGTACCCACAATTTCCTCAGATTCTGGTACGGCGAATTATTCGCAAGCGTTTTGTCACTGTTTCGACATTGCCTATAACAGAAACCCGTTTTAATTTTATGTATTTCTGACTGGAATTTATTACCTTGCATTTTCTTAGGATCCTTAACTTAAGTCAATGATTCAACAACAATTTCTGGTTGTTCAGTTAAAAAGCATGTTTCAGTACTTGTTATTGGAAGCATTTTCGATTTACCTAAATCAAAGCTTTTGTTTAGTTTCACTGAACAAAGTGCAATGGTTTGGGGTTTTGATAATATTTTCTTTGAAGTCTTGCAATCGAAAAAAATGTATATCTTCTTCTAACCTGCAATAAGTTTTCCCTATCTTTACGTAACTTAGGTCAAAATATTGTCTGGCGCCATTCTCTTTTAACCAATATCTCCCCCAAATAATGATTCTATTTATTCCGTGAAGATAATCACCAGCGATCTTGTAAATTCATTTGCTAGACCAAAGGCCCTATTTAACTCTGTATATGTTTCCATATAGTTTTCCTTAAATTGAATTTCTTTGCTCATTACAGAAGAAACTCTTACTATGTTGTTTTGTTTCAACAACTTCATTTAAAGTTTTCCTTTTTTTTGGAATTTGGTTTTGGACACTTTAATTACAAAGACACTTTTATTTACCACGTGAACAAGATGTTCCGGGTTTCGTGCATGGGTTTCAATATTCCTAGTTATAGATTCTTTGTCACCCTCACTTAAAGTGCTGAAAGGAATACTTTGGCAAACGAATACCGAAGCAAAAATGATGAAAGGGGGAATTCCAAAATCAAAAGTCCAAACTCAAGGCAATTCATATCAAACCCTTATTTAAACAGCATGACAAAACAAAAAGATGAACAAGAGCGCCACAAAACTAAAGCACTAGCATTGTGAATCCCTATAAAAACTGAGGGATCATCAGGTACTCTGGAAAGGTAAGCATGATCTGCTCCACATGTGGCACACGTCACTATGAAAAGACACCATTTTACCAACTACTGGAATTTTTGCGCGTTTCCCTCTTACGATAGTTTGGTGTAAAGAGTTACTTAATTTTATATAATCCTTGAGTTTTATCTAAATTTACCAGTTCATTTCTGATCAGATGGGTAGTGCATATGACATTGCCGTACCTATTAGGATCATTTCTAGCCCTGAAAGTAAGCGTAGTAGATTCGTTAAACTACTATTGTATCTAACTTATTTAGTAAATCAACAAAGCCTTTTCAAATAAAACGTTTTTTTTTTTTTTTGCATGAATGAGGTGGAATTAACGAAACTGACTATCAAGCCAACGATTAATTACTTATACAATATCTTCAAAAATATGTTTATAGAAATGTATATATGGAAATATTACATATGGTATAAGTTCCTCTTAATCTCTTTGGCTAATACACTCACGTGATTTTAAGAATATTCAGTATATTTCAGCGTTGTTTCTAATTTTAGGCATATTGACGCTATGTTTCTACTTTTAAGTATATTGACGCTATGTTTCTATTTTTAGTTTTATTGACGCTACATGCCTGGTAGGACTTTCAGACTATAGTTTTTCACTGAGAAAGGTCCTATGAAAAATATTTTAAAAAATATTTTTAAAAATATTGGAAAACGCTGTACACATTAATAGAAGTTTACGTAGGGGAAATAAAAGGGTATATTAAAATGTTTTTACAGAGCAACGACTGAAATATTTGAAAAAAATTTTAAAACAGTTGTCACATGTTTGTTTATTGCACATTTCACGTAAACACGCCAATAAAAAGGCTTACTTGTTTGCTTTTTTTTATTTGCAAATATATGAGAACTGTCGGCATTCATTGATCCTTTGAGCACTCATGTAACTCATTCTAGATGATGGCAGATCCACACGCACCTTAAAATAAAGGTTTTATTTCTATATAAATTCCGATGTATTGACAAAATTTTCCTCCACAAAAATGTAAAGAGATGGCATAAAACTACATATGTAATATAAAAATGATGGACTTTTTACGAAGTCAATATGTTATATATGGACCTGTTAGGAATATATTGACCTCGGACTTCGTCCTCGGTTAATATAAACCTGACAGGTCCATATATAACATATTGACTTCGTAAAAAGTCCATAATTGATAAATATTACATATGGTAAAAGTTTCCATTAATTTCATTGGCTAATACGGTCACTTGTGTTTCAGAATAATCAGTGAAATCTGCGCGTTGTTTCTAATTTGAGGTATATTTACGCTATGTTTCTATTTTTAATTTTAGTGACGTTATGTTTCTATCCTTTTTTTGCCTGGTTTGAGTTTCTGGCTATTGTTTTTCACCAAGGAAGGTCTTATGAAAAGATTCTTTAAAAATCTTGGGAAATCGTTCTACACATTCAATGGTGATATTAAAATTCTTTCACAGCAACCACTTAATTAATTAAAGGTATTGGAAAGATATACTAAGTAGCATGTTTGTATTGCATGCTTCACGTAAACACGTTAATGAAAAGGCAGATCCACATCCGTCTTCAAAAGCAGCTTCTATCTGGAAAAAATAACGGTGTTTTGCCAAAATTTTACTCCACAAAAAAGTAATGAGATACCATAATATACATTGTAATATCAAAATGATGGACTTTTTACAGTAAAAATGGACCTGTTAGGAATATATTGACCGAAAATGGATATATATACATAACAGGTCCATATATAACATATTGAGTTTGTAAGTCCATAATTGATAAATAACGACCAGTTAATTAATTAAATCAATGGTTGTTTCTCTTTTTAAGTGATGCAAAATAGATCATTGAACGGACGTCTTTTCTAAAAGTAGTAAGTAACAAAATACCGAAGTTACTGTTAATTTATCTTCTGCATATGCGCATTTCGACATCTTATGTCTCATCAGTGCAGATCAAACCATAAACAACTGTATCCGAAGGTCAAAGATATTGGTGTAAACGACACGAAGTAATATGATTATACAGTGTGGCGCTTGTATATACAATATACAGAACACTTTCTTAATATTGACATTCTGTATCTAGTGGTCTAGATCTACCAGCTCTCCACAACGCATAATATTAGATGATTATATAATCATACTAAAAAATCATAAAAATATCCAAAAAAGGAATATAAACCTTGAGTCCGGAAAAGCTATTCAAAATATCTTTTCTTTTGTATGGAGCGAGTGTAACACCATGGACATATAGCATGTCTAAACAACAGAACTGTTGAATAACCCCATGCAGTACATATTAATATGATAATTACGGACATTATCATCCCGAAACATCTGTGTAACTTTTGAATATAGAAATAATGATTCTAATTTACATTATACATCATAAACGACAACTAGCGAAAGAAAGACTGATGCTTAATTCCAAAAACTCCGTTTAATTGAACGAGTCGGTACACAAAACTATAAAATGAGACATGATAATCAGTTCGGAGAACAGCAACTTGGACACGATAATACGAGACGCAGCTCTTAACTGTCATGCAGTAGATTAATTGGGACCACCTGATGAACACTGATTTTCTACTCCAGCTTTCATAAAAAGTTCTTACTAACTAGCTGCCTTGTCTTTCTATGTTTGAAGTTGTGGGACTATTGGGTGGTCTAAATTTTTATAGTCAGCGTGATGAATAGCGAAAATCCATCGCTTTCAGAAGGAAAATGATTCGTATGAATCATTTCACTTTATAAATAATTTGTCAGTTTTATATGAAAAATACTTCGCTTTTGCAGTATTTCGACAGCGTCATCTTTTTATGAACCAAATGTGAACTTGCAACCTTATAAATGTTATTTCACATGGGTAAGGTAAAACAGCTGACTAAGAATTTGTGGATTTCTTTTATCATAAAGGAAATTTAAGATTTTTCAAAACAAAAACAAGTTGGGAAAGTAAAAAGGCCCTCAAAATGCCTTATGTAATCTACTGAAATCATCTGCCTAACTAAGCAAATTAAGTGTCTCATCGTTAAGGAAGGCATGATTTTTAATCGTCTCATATTTTCCATAATTCAATTGATTTATAGAAAAGATTATTTTCAACAATGTTAAAAATTATTATCAAAAAGAGTGAAAATTATTAGACTCGATACGCGTTTTCTTAGTGGTGAATGAACTAACCTAAATTGCCAGAAACTTAGAAAGCACTTTGTCTCTTTAGTGCTTATTATAAGGAGTCATATTAATGATCATTAATTCATTAAAATGTGATGAAATGCATGCGTTCATCTTGTCAAACTCACTTATTATAGATTCTGGTCACGTATATTTGTTGACAAATGCTATATGTTTTAAACCCGCCCCTTAAAATAGAATGAAAGTTTTTGCTCCAGACACGCATTACTATGTATGCATTTTCTTCGTTAAACTGTGAAAAAAATATCTTATGACTAATTAATGTTTGAAAGATAATAACTAAATATTAGAATTACTTTTAAACAGAAGAAGATATATTTAAAACAAATAGACCATTTGCCAGTTCTGCGATCAACAGAATGAATTTAGCGAAACCCAAAAGGGAGGTAACTTTTTGAAAAATCTCAAGGGGACAGAATGGTTCCCTGCTTGTGAAAAACAACAAAAAAAAATAAAGCACTTTTAATTAAACGTAATGATAGTTTAATCTTTAGCAGACATTTAGCCGGCAATATAATTCAAACCCCAATCCCCAATAGCACTTACCATTCTTTCAAGTGCTTCTTGTTTCAAGTAAAAAAAATAAACAACTGTACTAACTTGAACTGTCTTCTCATTGAGTAGGAAAGTATTAAAAAATCAAAAATATGCTAACTTACTGCAGAATATCATAAATATTGTGTAGGTCACTACTTTGTCCGGGATGGCTAAGCATGAAGACCGTACTTTAAAACAAGTGTGCATGTTTACTGTTTGTTTGTCCGGTGTAGGAGTAATTTCCCTTTCAAGGTTTGACCAAAAACACAAAATTTGACAAGAACTTGCATGGACCTTAATTAATTGGCAAATCATCTATTGACATTCATATTTGAATTAAGCTCTTTTGCATTCGAATTACGTAGAAATCTGACCCCAGATAAACGAACATATTAGCCTATAAACAAGACCATGAAATTGTCCCTTTCCAATTACATACTAAATCCTTTTCATGATTTTTTTAAACGTTACAATGATCAGATTCATAACACACATTGAATAATTGATTTTACTTGTTTAACCCAAGTATCTTTAAAAATAAATATTTAAATGTAAACGAAGACGTCATCACAAAGAACGGGGTAGATATGGAAATGTCAATGCTTTATAATATCTCACAATTACAGGTAGGTACCGATAGAAAAAAAATTACATTAGTGTTAACACTTCTTTTTTCGTGTTTCTACTTTCTTTTCAAAATTTACCTAACAACCACTATGTTTACCTTTTTAGACATAACCTCTCGTAAAGTTAACTTCGAGCAGTCATATAAGCTCCTCTGAGTTAACTTAATAATGGTATCAAGTGTGCTGTAGAACTGCTCTAAGTCTGCCCTAGAATCCTGACTGTTGTGACCAGTCATGGTCATGGCTAGAATCCTGATCGTCCTGGCCAGAGCCATGACCACTCTGACCTATTCTACCAATGACTGATTTGGCCTATTCTAGCCATGACTGTTCTCAGCTGACCTGTTCTAACCATGACCATTCTGACCTATTCTGGTCTTTACTGCTCTCAGATTACCTATTCTAGCCATGACCGCTCTGACCTATTCAAGCAATGACTGCTCTAAGATGACCTATTCTAGCTCTGACCACTCGTATTTCCGCTCTTGCAATAGCCCTGAAAAATATTCATTAAGTTTCAAATATTTACATGATTTCAAATATTTCAAATTTAGTAATATTATAAGAAATACTGTTTAAAAAATGAAAAATAGTATAATGAAATGAATTTGAATTTTCAGATATAAATTTACATTCTGCTAAGTGGTCTTTTTCGGGGAATATTTACATAGGATCCGAGGAACCTAGTGTCTCGCCTGCTCACACCACTGTCATTATAATTTTGCCTTTATTAAGATGTGGTTGCTAAGTAAAATTCCAAGAAATAACTGGTCTTTGAGAGTATCAGGAAATTTACCAAAACTGAAATCTAATTTTTTTGAAAACTTATCATTGAAAATATTTGCTTTGACCAAAATTAATCCAAAAAAGGTATGGTTGCGAAAAAAGATTCCCAAAATTGCTTGTCTTTAAAATTTCAGGAAATTTACCAAAATTTGGAAAAAAATGAAATTTTACCTTTGAAGATATATGTTTCAATTAAAATTCATCAAAAAAACATGGTAGCTAACAAGAATTATAAGAAATTGCTTGTCCTCGAGAGTTTCAGGAAATTTTCTCAAATTGGAATCAAATGTTTTGAAATCTTGACATCTTGACTAAAATGTATCCAAAAAGAAAGGTTGCCAACAACAATTTCCAAAAGTTGCTGGTCTTTGAGAGTTTTAGGAAATTTCACAAAAAAGAACCACATTAGTTTCCAAAATTATGTTTCACATGAAAAATTGGCTAGAATACTTCATTGTATGCAAAAATTTCCAAAAATGTTAGAATTGGACATTTTCAGGGAATTTACCAAAGTTGGAACCGGAATAAAATTCCCAAAAAATTATTGGGCATCTATAGATTATATGCAACAATTCGACATCAAAATTAGATTCCTTTATCCCAATTTTAACTGATACATGGACCTAGAGTTAAAATTTAGCCAAATTAATTGATGCTGAAAATTATAGATGTAGTTCAAGGTGACATAATTCTGGTATGGATGTTGGTTACTACCAAAGATGTAACCACTTACGAATCATCATCTGTCTATGGCATGTAGGTGCTCAGATATGGTGCAAACAAAAAAATGATCGAAAAAAACCAAGTCAAACTAATGGCAAAATACGAAAAAAATTAGATTTTGTTTAATGATGAAATTGCACTGAATATTATGTCAAAAATTCATTGATATTGAACATAACTTATTTCCCACCTCTCGAGACGGTATACCCGACAATTGAGTCCCCAATAGTTTTCCGTAAATTTATTATCACACAGTAAAAACTGTGAACTAAATAAAAGACAAATGTCAATTAATATCCGATTACGTTAAAGGAAGCAAATATTTAATGAAAACATCATAAAAAGGGAAGTTATTTTTTTATTTAAACATTTTTGAGCTTGAGAACCGACACCTCTAATTCACCTTAATAAATCTAGGACGAACAAAACGGTCGTTGCCAGAGCAGACTTCACAAGAACGGTCATGACGACAACAGACGTCGCCAGACGGTCATGGTCAGAGAAGACTTCCGGTCATGGCTAGAACGGACATGATTGCAGGATAAGGACATACATGATTCTAGGATTGTTCTTAGTTTGCTCCGGGTTAACTTCAGGTTAACTTAGAGCTGTTCTAGTGGCTGCTCTCCGAGTAAACTTTGACGAAAGATTGTATCTGCACCCCTTTACGTGTATACAATGTCTTGTTGATACTGAAATTACCAACATATATAATTAATTGAACCAAAGTTGTATGTTTATAAACACCGCTTTTGTATTATAAAATAAATGAAACAATATATAATCACTGCTCTATACAAATATTCCTATTGCCAACAGAAATTCAAATTATATTGAAATAGAAAAGAAAGTATGTATATTACCACCGGGCCTATGCATCTGCTGGTGGACTTTTTGACCCCGAGGGTATTGACCAACCCAGTAGCCGTTTCCTCGGTGTTGACCTGAAAACTGATTTTATTTGGAAACTTGTAATATATAAATCTAAGAACTTCTTTTTAAACAAAGGAGAATCTCCGCCTCGCATAGCTGTATCCTTATCTAATTTAGGCTTTTCTGTTTGGATCCTATTATTAATTTGTCTTCCATTAGCTTTTGATATATTTCTCAATATTGATTTTCAGGTGTTTTGATTTGGTCTGCCCTAAGGAGACGTGGGTTGTCGGGGTGGCGGTATGCAAAAACTTGATTCACGTCGACTTTGTAATTTTGTTATTTACACACCAGTACCCTTATATCGTCTTATCAAGGAAAAGAACTATATGTAGCCGTTGTCGGTCTTGTGATAGTCGTCATTGAATTATCGGGGAAATACTTAATACTTTAAACATTCAGGTTAATCCCGTAGACTATGCAACAGCGCAATCTCACGAGCAGATATGTTATTTTTTATCTTATTTGTTAAGATCGGACAAGATCATGATATGATCTTGTTTCTCGGGACGAACTCAACACATCTTGATCGCCCTTGAATGCAGTTAACTTGTTTGATTTTGGTGAACAGGTTTTGATCGTCATTGAAAGGAATTATCTTGAAATATCTTACACTGTCTTAACAAAATTGTGTTAAGGTTGTTGAAAAGATAAAGGTCGTGATAAGATCAAAATGGCCTAATAAGAAAATAACACATCTGCTAGTGTCTTACAGGATATACTATTCTGACCTAAATGAAAATACATTTACCTACTGCGATATGTTCGGTAAAAAATATCTGGATATTTCACGTTGCCTGTGTAGAATGTTTATTAGGTCTAACTACTGAGAAGTGTCAGAACATATTTGTTGTAGGAAGTGGTTCTAACAATATAATATTTATATTAAATAACGTTCAAACAAGTTACTTAGTGAATCTGAAGGTTAATTCAACCCGCCATTAATTCTTTTGTTTCTCCTGTTTAACACAACCGTTATTTCCAACCAATATCATATAAACACACATCTTTAAAAATATACAAACCTCATACAAAAGTGACAATAAGTTTGAAGGACATTTTTAATGAAAGTTGAAGTTAACCATGATTAGGTTGAAATGGTGTATCCACAATCAGTTCGAATGTACATATTTTACCGATATCTGTGAAGTCAGTATAATATCATTTATTGTTACTTGAACTTCTACATATATATCACTTTTGGATAAAGTGTTTTAAATTGACTGAACGAAAATAGTAGCCTGGATGATGAACAATATAACTTGACCCGAAGGGGAATACACAATCAGTATGAAAAGTCATCATATATATACTGCCATTGTCAAAATACCAGTGGCTGTAGCAGACGACACTCTTTTAAATGTGGATAAAAAACTTGGTTGCATCAATCGCACAGGTGAAAAGGCTTGACCACTTCGATAATCGATAGTTTTCACAACAGCAGTGCAAAGTATTGCCCAAAGTGCAGTCAATGCAATTTCTTTCAAAACTATGCGAAAATAATTACTGTTTAATATAAACTAATTTTCTAACAGAAGGTAAAATAATAGTTAGTATATATTCTTATTTTGTACACTTCAGGTGTGCAATTTGTCAAGAAGGATTTTGTTAGGAATGTGAAAAAATTCACAAGGCGTCCAAAATGTCGAGGGACCATAAACTGATAGACATTGAAGACTATCAAAAACGTTCTAGTATTTTCATTAGACAGACGTGTGAAGAGCACGAGGAGACCCTTGATTCGTTCTGTAAAACACATGATAAAGCACTGTGTTTCTCATGTATCCTGTCTTAACACAAAACTTGTGAGAACATTATTCCTGAATCGAGCAAAAAGTGCCAAAACATCGACTGCAATAGCTGATTAAGAAGAAACAATTGCAGTTTGCCTAAAAAAATGTCCAAAGTATCATTGAAAATACAAGCTCAGCACATCTTTCTCAGCAAGAGGAAAAAATGATTGGTTCTTAATAAAATAAACCACCGTTTGGATGAAATTGAACAAAAATTGATTTTGGACTTAGAAACAAAACTTGCCAAGTATAGATCAAAGGATGATAGAGTTCTTAAACATATGAAAGAATTAGAGAAAACAATGCAACATTTGCAAAAGGAAACAAGTGATATAAAAGGTTTGACCTCCGATTTACACATATTCCTTGGGACTCGACAAATTAACAGAAAAGCACAGAAATGCTTAAAATCGTCGTCAAAATATATAAGTATATAAATACGACGTAACCTTCGAGATAAATCAAGTATTCACTTCTTTTTTAACGGAAGTGAAAACATTTGGCAACATAAACACAGAAGTAACAAAACTAACATACCATTGTTACAACCAAAGATAGGTCAGGGACGTATGTACAACCTGTTGCTAAAAATTAAGTGAAATCGGAGTCAAACTGAAACAAATATTCGAAATAAAAAAGGAATGCAAAATCATGTGGATTCCAGGATGTACAATATTACCTATCGGTCAAGTGTTAATTGCAGACTATTTGGGAAAGAAACAACTTATGCAGTACCATCAGAATGGAAAACATATCCGTGACATCCCTGTCTCTAGTAAACCGTACGATATAACAGTGATAGATTCAGACCGTGTAGCAGTATCCTATGGTGAATCAGGCTAAATTGTGATTCTAAACATACAGAAAACAACAGTAGAAAAAAGGTAGATTTAGACAACCAAACGCGTGGGTTGTCTTATCAAAGAGGAAAACTGTATGTTATTGTAGAAGGTCGTGGTATAGTTGTCATTATATAAACAGCTAAAATAGTTAATACTTTAAATATCAACGTTAATACCGTGTGGTATGTGACAACTACAACAGACAGGATATAGATATACTACTCTGATTACCGTAAACATACAGTAACATGCTGTAATATGTCTGGTAAAGAAAACTGGAAATTCCAGGACGATTCTGTTCAATCTCCAATCGGTCTAATTGTCGACAACAATCAGAATGTGTATGTTGCAGTCCAGGACTCTCACAGTGTTTTAATTATATCACCTGACGGTCAAAAAAGTGAAACATTACAAACCAATTAACGTGACTGCTTGCAACAACGGCAGTAGAATACCAAAGGAACAAAGGAGTGAAATTTACAAAAATCGAAGTCCAAAGACAGGGCAAAAACGAGAACACAGAAAACAATGACGTTAGACACAAAAACAATAACGTAAGACAGATACAAAGCACAGAAACAGAAATTACAACATTCAAAACAAAGGCACTCACAGCTTGAACAACGAGTATGGTTGTCTAATTCCACTTTCTTTTCTACTGCTGTATTGCACGTATATGCAGTTTTTCTACAACCAAATGAACTGCAAAATACAATCCTTATTATGAAAATCTTTTATAATTATTGGTTTGGATCCAAGAAAACGAGTTTAATCTCATCACAATTTTTGCGCATGTCCCAAGTCAGGAATACGTTGGTATTGGCTTGTCCCTTTCATCTTTTAAAATTTTAGTTTCCTGATATTCGGGTAGTTGCCATTGATTTATTAACTTTTTTTACATTTTGGGGCCATTCAGGGCTTGCTATATGGTGTGAGGTTCCTCACTGTGTTGAAGACCGTACGGTGACCCCTAGATACTTTGTTTTGGGTCGTTTTAAGGTGGAGATGGAATTTGTCTCCATGGCATTTACCCCATTTCCTTTCTTTTTTCATATTAATAAATATTACATTAATTCCGCCAAAATTTTGAAACATATGTCAAAAACCAATTTCCATTCACCAGATCTGCAAGGTAGTATATTAATCGAAAGAGTATTGAATTACAGAATTGATGGCATATTTTCCTTCATGGATCTTCTGATTAGTAAATGAATAATAAAAGAGTATCTTTTGATTTTTGTTTATAATATGAAATGGAATGAATGTCAATTACTGGTGTTGTTGCTCATGTGTGGACCTCATTTATTATATTACAGTGTATCAAAATGTTATGTTCTTCAATCTTAATGTTTTTGTAGCGCAATTCACAATTTATGTGTGCATATAGTGTCTCTGGTCTTTGTCTCTGGACTTTAATTTATGTTATTTTGTGCTTTGTCCCTTCGGTATTCTACTGCCGTTGTTTGATAACGTACGGTTTTATGTAAATATAATGCAATATTTATTAATCGCCTAATCCCTGAACCTTACGCAGGTTCAAAAGTCTCATATCTGCAGATAAAGGGAAAATGATAACAGGAAACACCTACAGTGACTACAAATAACGTCAAATGCCACAATCGAGATGGAACTGACAACGAGAAACACAAATGAAAGGCAAAACGATTACAGAGTTGGAAAAATATCTTTTGGTTCTTCTTATTGTTGTAGTCTAAGAGCATGCCCTCCTCGTGATAATTTTTAATGTAGTTATGTTTATCCTCTTCTGTATTACACCATTCAGGCCATCCACCGGCTACCTGCTTCATCTTCAGGAAGGTGTTGACGTATTCTGTAAAAAGTCCTCCTGCCTTTGTTGTTTGGTCGTTCTGTTCCATGTTGTATTGCCACACTAGATTCTGTCTATCTGATAAGCAATTAAGAGATATGAAGTATATGCTCATGAGACAATGTCTCTACAAATACATGATATTCATTTTCAAAAGCTTTTTTTACTTTGACGGTCACCAATGTTCCTCTCAATGCTCGTTGCTCGTCAGTAATTGGTTTTGTACCTTGGTAAAACTGTA
This sequence comes from Modiolus philippinarum, assembly GCA_002080025.1. Classification (NCBI taxonomy): domain Eukaryota; kingdom Metazoa; phylum Mollusca; class Bivalvia; order Mytilida; family Modiolidae; genus Modiolus; species Modiolus philippinarum. The sequence continues at coordinate 134,124 of MJUU01044960.1, forward strand.
GCTCCCTTTTCAGGTTTCATGGCGTCTGGATTGTAATAACGTAATTCTGGTAAATTATTGATTTGCAACTGATTGGTTTTCCTTCCTATTAAATAAATGTGGGAAATAACCTTTTTAGCTTGCAACTCCAGATAATAACCATTTACAAAAGTGTTCTGTCAAGTGGGTCCGGCAAATATCTATTCGTTTTTCCCGCAAATCGCTGAAGGAACTCAAATTTACCCCGGGTTGTATATACATTATACGGATAACTCTGTTAATCGAGAAAAACCTATTTGTAATATACATGATGTGATTTTCAATTATTAATTGTCGTGGATTAGGTGGATCATGGCAGTAACGTCACCGGAGATGGCATGACCAAAAGAATGACGTCAACCATAACTGACGTCACAGGCAGTGACGTCAATAGGAAATGTGACGTCATCAGAAGTGACGTAGTATATTTTGTTTTGCTTTTTTACTGCGTAAAATAGGGGACCACGCGTATTCTCCTATAATTTCCTCTACTCACAGGGTTATCGGTCGTTTCCCATACAATGTATATATCTTCCGGGATAACTTTGAGCTCCTACGGCGATCGGACAAGCTTCAGCGTTTATCACTTATCGTTGCCGTGATATGGGTAATTCAAAAAGGGCCCGAAATACATCTGTTTCTACGTCCAATAATATAGACATCTGATATATGTTTTCGTGGGTAAGTTCATGCTTCTCAACCAAATGGTGACATTTATGAAACCCTATCTCTAATAGTATGGGTGTTATAAGGAATTTTGACAGGGGGTCAATTGGTGAATTTTACAAAATAAACATATATATAGTTGTTGCGATATATGTTTTCTGGATACCGTTGACCATCTAAATTGATTGGTGACATTGATAAATGCCTATCTGTTATCGGTCTGGTGTTATGCGGGCTCAATAATTTTCACAGGGGTCAAATTAATGAATTTTGCTTAAATTACTTTAATAGTTGTGTGATAAATGTTTTCTGTTTAACATTGTCATTCTAAAGCCAATTGTGACCATAATAAAACTCTATCTCTCATCACATGGGTGTAATTCTGACCTCTGATTTTTGGCATTTGGGCCTTTTCTTAAATCAAACGAAAACAAACCACCAAGTGTATAAAAATACATGATTAATAAAGTTCCCATTCTGTATTAAACCTTCGAACTGAACGGACGTGATAAGAAACAAGAAACAACTTTTCCTACACAACAAGACAAAGTAAAGTTCCCATTGTGTCTCAAACCTTCCAACTGAGCAGACGTGATAAGAAACGAGAAATAACTTTCCCTACACAGCTAGACAAAATGAAGTTCCAATTCAGCTTCCTGCTATTAAACTTTAAAGAAGTACTCGATGAAAGTATCAAGACTTTTTAAGATATATGAGATAACTCTGATTAACATTGACCCATGTAAAATAAATAAATAAAAATAATTCGGCGTAAGGTATGAACAAAAACTTGGTCCTCAGTGTTACATGTTATTAAACACAGGAAACGAATATTCATTTTCTTTTGAAAATAATCCACCTGCATCAAGTGCTTTAATTTATAAATTTCTGCAATGATGTGTAATAAAATACACAAGTCATTTTTAAAGGAGGTATTCTTTTATGAATTTTAAAGAGACATTATCTAAAGAATATACTCTAGTAGTTTCTTTGATTTTTGCGCACATTACGCTTAATGATTAAAAGAAGATGATATGGTGGATTTTGAGCACATAGAAATATCTTTTTATACAGTAACCTCTGCATTTGTTACTTATATACTAGATATCTTTTATATCGTTTTGTGAAAATTAGACGAACAATGAAATGATATAGAGTAATTGCACGTTAGACATACACTATAGGAAAACATTGCAGAACCAAGAAATAGAAAAAAGTTTTCAAGTCACAAAAAGGTCTTCAACAATAATCTGTTCTCATGCCTCATATAGTAAGTTCAAAAAGAAACCTGGCACTGGTCTGTGTGGAATTCATTGCTAGATTGTCGAACAAAGCAAAATCCATGGATGCGGGATCTTTAACAAACACAAAATAAAATGGCACAGTGCTCTTATAATCACTGTTATCAGCTGTCCGAAAAAAGCTCTAATATTCTAACCTAGTGCACAATTACACCATAAAGACAATATTAGGACGCTTATCAAGCCGATTGTTAGAAAAACAGAATGTGAAAACAATTTATGGTTTCCTCGTTGAAATAGAAATAAAAGTTTATTGAAAAGTGGTTATTATCGTAAAATTAGTTGCATTGTCTTTCCATATAGATATAGACCTCGCCTTCAGCTCAGTCATTTTTCGGAAAATATCACTCTCTAGCTGGCAGTCTAATTTCCCGACAATCACAACTGTACTGAGTGACAAATAAAACGCAACACCTGATATTCATACGATATAAATTTTTCAAGTCGCTATGTCGAATTATTAAAATGATTTTAACTAAATTATAAAGTAAAGGGTCTGCTCAATTTTACCTCCATATTTTTAGTTCATTTTTTAATTGTTTTCCTATTATCAATTTTTCATTCAGTGTTCAAAATGAAAACTGCGAAATTGTCTGAACACCGGTCCATTAAAATTGAGAGGGTAAAATATACTAATTAACAAAAGAAACAATGTACAATTTATTTTGAAAATATTTTATTCTTATCAAACACGAATTTCCCATCTTTAAAGAAGTCACTGAAAAAATTTGCTGTCCAAAGGGAGATAACAAGAATGTTGACATTGAAATAGATAAGATTCAAATAAATAAAGAATTCTTTGACAAAGACTTATATGTTCAAAAGGAAATAGATAAAATACCTCCAAATCAAACACCTGAAACTGAAAATAAAACAGACGAGAGTAGTATTTATTTAAATAAAAGAGAAACACAAGAAAATGAAGTACCCAATAATAACATACAAAATGATAACCCAAGTGATACAGCCAGTAAACAAAACATTAAAAGTAAGCTCATAGAACTGGGAAAAAAAAGTAGAGACTCAAAGTAAAGAACTAGAACATCTCAAAGAAGTTTTTCACAAATTAGAATTAGCTTTTGCAGAAAGGGAGGAAATGATAACCCATTTATTGACCAAAGAAAATCAAGAAAAACCTGAGCAAAAAGAGGACATAAAACAAAAAGAAATGGAAGATATAAATAACAAAATGAGTGAAGTAAACAAAACAATAGATGAAAAAATGAGAGGAATTAACAAGAAAATAATTGACAAAGAAATTGAAATTCAAAAAAAAGCTTGAAGATAAGTCAAATACAATATTATCCACGATTGGTGAGAAAAAAATTGAAATAGTACATTCTTTACAAGGTCAATACCAAGATTTACAACGAGTAATTAAAGAAAATGTCAGTAAGAAAGAAACCGAAGTAGTAAGAAGGATAGATGACGAGAAATCAGAAATATTAAAAACATTAAATGAAAAAAAGTCAGAAATAACCAATCTGCTTCAAGATAATCAAATAGTCCAAGTACAACAGGAAGCAAAAACTAGTTTCGAAGATCCAGCGAAGATTCTTGACAAACTACAGGATGTAAAGGATATCTGTAAAACCACATCAGACACTAACTTACAAACACTTAAAGAAATCGGAGAGGTAAACAAAAAGTGTAGAGAAATAAAATCAGTAATAACAAACATTAAACCGAACAATGAAGAAGTAAAAGATGAACCAAAAAACACTCAGGAGGATGAAAATTCAGAAATGAAAACAGACACTCCAAAAAATGAAGCGCAAAATATAGACCTTTGGATAGTGGGCACATCAATCATAAAAAATGTGTATGGTAGTAAAATGTATAGTCGTAAAAAAGTCCGTGTTACACAATTATGGGATAAAACTGTTAATGGAGCAATCAAGTTTATACAATCCGGGAAAGTCAAAACAAATAACTTACTTCTACAGGTTGGATCTAATGATTTAGAAAACAAAACTCCAGACTCCGTCATTAATGAAATTGAAGATCTCTGTAGAATTATGAAGTCTACTATGCCAAACACAAATATAGCAATTGGTGAAATTTTACCTAGATGTTATCCTGATGATAGGTTAGGATCTGATAGTTTTAATGAAAAATGTCAGTTATATAATTGTTTATTGAAAGATTTCTGTTCAGATACAGACGTATCTCTGGTTAAACTTGACAGAATTGATACTTCTCACATGTATGATGGTATACACTTAAAATAACAAGGTGTAAGGTTGTATGTTTCTTGTGTTAAAGAGGTTATAAATCCTTTAATGGGTATGAAATTAATTGATTATCAAAGTAATAATTCAGGATATAGAAAAAAAATCATATCAAGGTCAGGGTAGTTATAATTCTAATTTTCAAAATCCTTACTATAGAAAAGGTCAACAAGGTAGGCCAAGCTATGGCAATTTACAAGAACAATTTAGTAGAGCGAGACATTTTGATTATACTGACAAGTATAATAGAAAAGAAAGTGAAATGTATAAGATGTTAGAATATATACTTCAGAACATGAATATGTGAATTTCTTATAACCACTGATTGGTTATTAGGTCAGTATCATGTGTAAATTTGTATTTTTCAGTTTATATATATGAGTATGGAAATATTCAATCTTTCAATAAAAGTTATTTAGTTTTCTTGAAATGCATAACAAATATGGAAAATAATAGAGCTATATTGAATTTATTAAATTTTATAATATTGAAAGTAAAAATCATCAAATTTAAATAGAGTTATATATCTTTACATGGAATTTTTACATTTCTTATGCAGGTTAATATTTGTTAAGAAAAAGAAGAACCAACTAAAATATTATTAACAGAAAACATTCTATACTGCTATATTCTTATAATATTCAGCTAAATTTCACTTTATGTGTTATAATTATGATTATCAATTGTATGGAAGGTTATGTATTTTCAGATCATTTATTTAATTTTATGATTACTGTCTCAATATTAAATCATACAAATATTTTAAATCCATTTCTATTTCCAGTTGGAACGTACATGCATGGATTAGGGCAGAAACATAGAGATCCAGATTTTATAGACTATTTGAAATATGATATTAATATTTCAATTGAAACTTGGAATAATGATGAAGCTAACATAAAAATACCGAACTACGAATGTTTCTCAACAATAAGAATTAAAAACAAAAAAGCCAAAAGAAATAGTGGTGGAATTATAGTATATATTAAAAAAGAAATAAAAAAGGGAATGCAACTATTAAAAAATGTTTCAAAATCATCAAATAGAATATGGTTCAAACTAGATAAAAATTTCTTTGGTTTAAATGAAGACTTATTTATATGTGGAGTGTACATTCCACATTCAAACTCACCACATTATGATAACGAATATGAAAAATTAGAAAATGAAGTTCATCATATTTCTCAAAATGGTCAAACACTAATGATGGGTGATTGAAATTCAAGAACCTCAAACTTACCGGACTTTATTGTAGATGATGAAAACAATGACCATTTAAGTGAAATTTTACCAAATAGCTACACTGCAGATTTACGATTTTTAAGAAAATCACAAGATAATACTATAAACGTACAAGGTAGAGAACTACTGGACCTCTGTGTTTCTGTCAAACTAAGATTTTTAAATGGTAGATATATCGGAGATCTTTTAGGAAATGTTACATGTTTTAATAAAAATGGTTGTAGTGTGGTGGACTATGCAATCGTGAGTGAAAAACTCTTATCCACTATTAAATATTTTAGAGTTCAATTACCAACCCATTTCTCTGATCATAATCAATTAATAACTTATTTAGAATGTGATGGAAAAATACAAAACTATCCAGTTGAATATAATAAACAAGAATATGAATTTAAATGGACTAAACTTTCAAAAATGTTATTAGAAAAGGAACTATGTGAAAACTATACATGCCAAAATATTATAAATTATAACGAAATTAATTTTGAAAAGACTTTAGGTGGAATCAACTTAGCAAGTAATAAGATATCAGAAATTTATATAAACTTATCAATTAAGTGTATGAAACAAAAATATTTCAAAAAGAAAAAAAGAAAGAAGAAATCTCCTCATATTAATAATCAGTACCTTGAATTAAGAAGTATTGTGAAAAAATATAGTAAACAAACGAATTTATCCCCCTTTAATCAAGAAATCAGACATAAATTTCTATATTATTCTAAATCATTCAGAAAAATGTCCAAAAATTTAAAAAAAGAATATAAGCAAAGTATAATCAATAAAATAAGTAATCTCTCTTCTAATGAAAGTAAAGAATTTTGGAAAATATTAAAAAATATAAAATATGAAAATGACATATCAGATGAACCAGAAATTAATCTAAATCAATTTGCTAATCATTTTAAAGATCAAGGAAATCCTAGAAAAATTGATCAAATATTTGAAAATCAAATAAACATTGAATTAATAAATCTAGAACAAAAACTCATCAAAAAAGAAACTGATAAACCTATAACAATTTCAGAAATTAAAGATCAAATTAAAAGACTAAAAAATGGTAAAAGTTGTGGACCTGATCTTATATGCTATGAAGTAATAAAGAACAGTAGTTCTGTTCTCTTAACATCTTTAGCCAAATTTTTTAATCTAATATTAGATACATCCTTGTATCCAGAAAAATGGAATCATTCTTATATTATTCCCATTTTCAAAAGTGGGGACTCCTCTATTTTATCAAATTACAGAGGTCTTTCCCTCACAAATTGCCTGAGTAAATTATTTAACTCTATTATAAATATGCGACTTTTAACCATATTTGAAGATGAGATAAATCCATCACAATTTGGATTTCGCAAGAACAGTCGAACTTCGGATAGTATATTAATTGTCAAAACTTTAATAAACAAATATGTTAATACTGATAAAAAGAAATTATATGGCTGTTTTGTAGATTTGCGGAAAGCATTTGATTCTGTATGGAGAACCGGATTGCTATACAAACTTCTAAAAAATGATAAAATAGGTCAAAATTTATATTATGTCATTAAAAGTATGTACAGCAGAACTACTGCATCAGTAAAATCTAAAAATTTATTATCAGAGAATGTATATATAGAGAGAGGGGTGAAACAAGGTGATAACTTGAGTTCATTGTTCTTTAATATTTACATCAATGATATTCCAGATAATTTTGATGAAGATTGCAATCCTGTCACTCTTCAAAACAAGTCTTTAAATTGTTTAATGTTTGCTGATGACTTACTTTTATTATCTGAAACTCCAGAAGGACTTCAAAATTCTATCAATAAACTAAATGAATATTGTCTTAAGTGGCAATTTGGTATAAATGTTAAAAAAACTAAAACTATGATATTTCAACAAAAAAACATATTAGATAAAAAGAATGAGTTTTTTCTCAATGGTGAAAAATTAGAAAAAGTACTAAAATATAAATATTTAGGCAATATAATTGAGTCTTCAGGAAAGTTTCATTCATCTCATTTAGAATTGTTAAAAAAAGGAAACAAAGTAATGTTTTCAATGTTTAAATATCTAATTCCATTATCAAATGTACCTTTAAACATTTATAAAAAAACTGTTTGATTCATTAGTAAGACCAATTTTAACATATAACTCTGAAATTTGGTATATGGACTTTTATGAAAAAGTCATTAAATCCACAGAAAGAAATAAAAATAATGATAAATTTGATAAAGTATCACTAATTGATAGTAGTTTTATTGAAAAAACAAACTTAAAATTCTGCAAATTCATATTAGGCCTCAGTAAACAATCTGTCAATATAGCAGCTAGAGCAGAACTAGCTCAATATCCACTAGATACATATATTAAAGCACAATCCATTAAATATCTAGTTAGACTCTTCAGTCACACTAGTAATTCTTTATTGGATGATGCATTTTTATTATCTGAACATCTCCATTCAATTGGAACATACTCCTGGTATTCATATGTAAATAATATTTGTTCATCAAACAACATTGATGTAAACCAATTAAAAAATCTAAATTATCTAAAAGATTATAAAACTCTTGATAATATAAAAGAGCAATTAAAAACTGAATATGAAAACATATTCTTTGATAAATTGAAGTCATCAACTGAAAACAATAAAATATTCTTTTACAGTAAAATTAAAACTAAATATATAATTGAAAATTTTATGCTAAATACTAATTTTGAAGATAGGAAAAATATATGCAAAATGAGAATTAGTGATCACTTTTTAGAAATAGAAAGAGGCAGATATAAAAAGATTAAAAGAGAAAATAGAATTTGTAAATACTGTGATTTAAATCAAGTACAAGATGAAACTCATTTCTTTTTTGAATGTCCAAAATATAACCTTATTAGACAGGAATTAAAAATAAAAAATGTAAATACTTTTGAAAACAATAATAATAACAATACAAATATTGTTGAGATATTATCTTCATCGGATCACTTGCAATATGTTGCTCCGTTTATAAAAAAGTCACTTATACTGAGAAAAGTGGACAAATGATTGCATGGTTCACCATCAACAATATAAAAGAAATGTTAAATATACGTATAGAGCCGTAAAATTTTGAATATTTTATTTCTATGTTGTATTTCGTCTTTATGTCTGTATCTATATATATGCTTTCAACCCTCAGGGGTACAATTATGCATTTCTAATAAAGATCATTAAAGATCTATTTTTTACGTTTTTATTTTACTGTATTTATGTATTCAACGCCTGAACGCATTTGTTATTCCATTTTCGCATCAATTCCGAAACAGATACGATGAATTTCCAAAACATTAGTCTTTCGTCCGATAGCCGAGTTCTCCGTAAATTGATTGATGATTTCAATTGTTTGATGTCAACAATTTGGACACTGTGCAAGGTACACAATTTGCCATGATCTTAAAAAAATCTAATCAGTCTCTCCTTTTGATGCCCCGCCTATTCAAAATCGACGTCAAAAAAAAAACCTGGCACGTTAGGGGGTCGATGTCAGTTTTTGCCTTCATAAATCATTTGCCTGAAATTTGTGAACAAAAGAACAGCAGGGAGACTACCAATTAATCCATCATAAGCATGATCACCAAATGTTAAAAGACTTAGCAACAGGTCTCGCTGGACATCGAAACGTCAAAACAGCACAAAAGGGGTATGACACTTAGGTCACCGTAAATTGAATATATAAAAATGGACAAGAGGAATACGTGGTCGTCAGAGCAATAGTTTTTTTTAGTCAGTGGGTTCGAAAATCTGAAAACTTGGTAGATGCAAGATGTGGACATACTCACAATGTACGTCCATAAGCAGAAATTATGGATAATGACCTTGACCTTGACCGTATATAATTCAGAAATTGACAGCGACATTTTGGTATTAATTTTGTTTCATACGTCTGAAATAAAAACAAATATGAAAAAGAAAGGAAATGGGGTAAATGTCAAAGAGACAACATCCCATATCCAGGTTAAAACGACCCAAAACAAAGCATCTAAGGTCACCGTACGGTCTTCAACACAGGGAGGAACCTCACACCATATAGCAAGCCCTAAATGGCCCCATAAAGGTAAAAAGAGGTGGATAAATCAATGGAAACAAACCACATCCGATAATCCAAATATCAAGAAACTAAAATTTTATAAATTTTATAAGAAGACACGGACAAGCCAATCACCAACATATTCCTGACTTGGGACAGGAGCAAAAATTGCGGTGGGGTTAAACTCGTTTTCTTGGATCCAAACCCTCCCCCTATGTGTGGTGAATGGCTAAAAAATAAATACATAAAAAGACTCATGTATATATATGATTTATTATTTTCTGCCAGGAAGTAAAATTTCAGTGTATCGTTTCTTTTGTTGAGTAGTATATTTGTTGTGGGTAAAAGTTACTATTAAACAATAAAGAAAATCAACCATTTTCGAATTCGCGTAAAAAACACCAATAGTGCGCATTCGATGCCGTGTATTGGAGGAGGTGTAGTTTAAAAAAGGGTCATGCGTAACTTTGTTTTTTAAGCCCGTGTAAATACATGTGAATTGGCGGCTACAATTGTTTGAAATATTTATCCCACCGAAACAAAAAAAAATTTTAAAAAAGATATTGACTTTCATTGGCACTCAGTTTCTAAAACAAGTGCATATAAACATGATTTATAGCGTGGAATATCGGTACTTGGTTCATAGTTAGGACATGCCGCTTGTTAGTTTTGGTTCTTCCAAACAATAACTTAGTAATCATTCATTATGGGGCTTTAAATTTCATCTGTTGAGCAGCGTAAATTCCTCGCTTTTAGAAGCAAAATGATTAATATGAATTATTTTACTCTATGAAAAATCCTTCATTTCTATATGAAAAATGCTTCACTTTAGTCACTTATCTCATTATATCGGCAATATTTCGACAAACGTCATTTTTATTAACCAAATATGTACTCGCGACCTAAAATATGTAAGGTAAAACAAATGCCTAATATTTGTTTTATCGTAAAGGAAATTTAAGATCTTAGAATACACAAGCCAGTTTAGAAAGTCAAAAAAGGTCCAAAACATGTCTTATGAAAGTTATCAATGAAATCATATGCCTACATTGTAACTAGGCAAATCAAGTGTCTTATCGTTAACGGAGTTTTGAGTTCTAATCGTCTCATATTTCCATAATGGAATTGATTTAAAGGAAAATTGTCAAAAAGGTTAAAAATTATTATCAAAAAGAGTAAAAATTATTATCAAAAAGAGTGAAAGATATTATCAAAAAGGTTAAAAATTATTATCAAAAAGAGTAAACGTTATTAGGCTCGATATAAATTCTGGTCACGTAAATATTTGTTGACAAATGCTATATGTTTTTCAAATTAAGCCCTTGAAGAGAATGAAATGCTCCAGTAACCGATTTTTCTTCGTACGCATGAGAAAAAAATCTTTGGACTAATCAATGTTTGAATTGATTATAACTGAATATTAAAATTATGTTTGAAAAGAAATAGATATATTGAAGTACAGTTTCATGTAAAACTCAAAAATCTGGTGGCACATCTTAGATAATAGGTGTGCAAAATTTACAGCTATTTCATTTTGCAATCACACTTAGTATTCATGTTTTGCTCAAACCTTTCCGCTTTTTGAAATATATACTACAACGGTGGAGATAAGTGGCTTATAACTATTTGGATCAATGAAGGAAAGATAACAGGAAACACTTACAATGGCCGAACATTACAATCATATGCCACAATCCACCAGGGAACTGCACAACAAAAACAATAAAATGACAAAAAACAATCACAGACAACTGTAGAAACTTGGGATAGCCGGACTTGGTACCGGTACTAGCAACAGCAAGTGGTAGGGTTAAACCGGTTTATGGGTACCAAAACCTCCCCTTTCTCTATCCCGTTTCCCTATAGTATAATAAACACACAAATAAAACCCAATACAGGTAGACTACTAACTCCAAGACCATAATCTTGAAAAGGAAAGAATAAGACAAAGCGTAATTTAGAAAGATGGGTCAGGGAGTGCACGCCGCTAAACTGCCGGCTAGCTCAAGGAGCCTAGTCTGCTGGTAGAACGCTGTCGCACTACGGAATATCAATCAAATTCAAAACTTCCCAAAGGGTTTGGTAAAGAATCGTCATGGATTTCAGTAGACATCGGCAATATCAGTGAGAGGCTAATATAATTGTAAAATCTTCGGGTCATTGGATCCCTAACCCAATTTAACTGAATCATGTAGAATGTCCGGTCAATATCCCCTATTACGTAAAGAATGTAAGTTACGTCCAAGTTTTTCTGGATTTTTTATCAGTTTTTGACATTTTTTAGCAACATTTTTGTAAAAACGAGGGTGAACATTGCCCTTAGTAATAAGCTGTTTGCGAGTCGCATTATATTTAGATATCCAATGTCCATTAAACTTCTTAAATGTGTTTATCAATCTATGAAATCTGTAACCTTGTTGTAAAAGTTTGGATGTGATAGTTAGGTCACGTTCATTATAGCCGTCAAGAGTAGAACAGACGCGTGCGAATCGTAAAAGTTGAGCCAATACACCCCTTATGATGGAGCTACAAGAAAAGGGAAGTTAGTAATGGTGAAATCAAAATCATCCCTTTTTTCATAAATTTTAGTTTTAATTTTTCCAGACTTAACGATGATAGCTAGATCGAGAAATGGGCAGTATTTAGAACCATTGTTTACTTTATTAAGTTTCAGTTGTTGTGGGTAAATGAGGTAGACATAGTCTAAAAACTGGGGATTGTCATCGTTGTTATCGTTGAAAATTGATATAAGTTGATCACTGTTTTGTATGGTTCCACCCTGCAATTTTTTCATAAAGTCCTGTTCGTAACAGAACAGGAAAAGGTCTGCAATGAGAGGTGCACAGTTTGTACCCATGGGAATTCCAATGACCTGTTGATAAACGATGTTGCCAAAACGAATACAAATAAATGTTTACATTCCATTATAACCATAAGACAAACACTTTTGAAACATTCTTATTGCTTATGAATTTACTTTTGAATCGACATTAAGATAAGACCAAATTTTCTGTAAATACAATTTCACATGTGCCATCCCTCTTGTAAAATATTTTGATTTTTATATGAAAATCATCTTCGCTAACCAAGGGTTACAGTCCGGTCCTCTTCTCTTCACCCTTGGCGAATCGAGTCACATTTTTTGAAACATCAGTTTCAAATTATCTCCCTTTGAAGTAGGAGTTTCAGAATTATTTATTGTAAAAATTAAATATTATTTATGGCATCTAATAACACAACAATTCAAATATGAAAAAGAAAGGAAATGGGGTAAATGTCAAGGAGACAACATCCCATATCCAGGTTAAAAACGACCAAAAACAAAACATCTAGGGGTCACCGTATGGTCTTCAACACAGTGAGGAACCTCACACAAATATATTTAACTACAGGGAAATGAAATCTCAAAAGTAAAGAATCATTATAAAATTGTGGGAATTTTGCAAAATAGAAAATTCAGCAAACACCATTTTTAAAGTTTTATTGGTACGATATATTTTGAGCGAATTGATTGGCTGCAGCGAAGATTAACTGCAACCAATCAAAAACGTGGATTTGAGGCTACAGAAATCCAGCTTGATCTGCCAAGGGTGAAGAGGAGAGGAGCGGATCGTAACCCTTGGCTAGCGAAAATGTATGAAAATGTTCTATAGACATTATCATGAAATTGTCTCTCCGTTTACAAATTAAAACCTCTGCATGATCTACCATGAAATTTGTTCTCCATTCGTTTACAAAAAAATAACGGTACAATGATCAGATTCATAACATACATAAAATATAAATAATTGATTTTACCTGTTTAAACCGAGTAATTCTAAAAATAATCATTTAAAGGTAAACGAGGACGTCATCACAAAGAATGGAGAAGACAAGAAAATGTCAATAAACGATAATGTTTTGATATCTCACAATAACAGATAGGTACTGTTAGAAAAATTCTGACATCTATTATCTGCCCAATTTTAATTTTTTTCTTTCAAAATTTACCTAGCAACCACTATGTTTACATTTTCATACAGCCGGTGCAGATATAACCTCTCGTAAAGTTAACTTGGAGCAGTCATATAAAAACTCATCTAAGTTAACATAGAACAGGTATCAAGTGTGGTGTAGAACTGCTCCAAGTCGGCCCTCGAATCCAGAATGCTGTGACCAGTCATGGTCATGGCTAGAATCCTGATCATTCTGGGCAAAAGCATGACCGCTCTAGCCTGTTTTACCAGTGACCGCTTTGACCTATTCTAGCCATGACTGGTCTCAGCTGATCTGTTCTAATCATGACCACTGTGAACTATTCTAGCCTTGACTACGCTCAGCTGACCTGTTCTAGCTATGACCACTTTAATCCCAGCTCTCCCAACAACTCTGACAAATATTCAATACGTGTCAAATATTTACATAATTTCATATATTTAAGATTTAGTAATAAAATAAAAAATAATGTTAAAAAAATGGAAAATAGTATAATGAAATGAATTCTTCAGATATAAATTTGCATTCTAAAACCTGGTCTTTTCGGGGATTATTTGCATGTGTTCATAGAGATAAATTTAATAAAGGAAGACTTATTTCCTCCTCTAAAGACGGTAAACCCGAAAATTAAATTGAGTTCTCAATGGTTTTCCGTAAATTAATTATCCTACAGTAAAAACCGTGAATAAAATTATAGGAAAATGTAGATAAATATGCGATTACATTAACTGATGCAAATATTTATTGAAAACATCGTAAAAATATAGTATTATTATTTTATTTATTTACACGGCTTTGGGGTCGAGAAGAAGGAAATACTGACGCCTCTTATTAAATATTCAGCTAAATAGGTCTAGGGTCAGAGCAGACTTGACAAGAATGTCCATGACTAAAACAGACTTCGGTAGAACGGTCTTGACCAGAACAGACTTCGGTAGAACGGGAATGGCCATGGGAGACTTCAGTATAACGGTCATGGCTAGAACAGACATAATTGTAGGAAAATGACAGACATGATTCTATGACTGTTCTTATCCGCTTCAAGTTAACTTCAAGTTAACTAAGAGCTGTCCTTGTGACTGCTGTCCAAGTTAACTTCAAGTTAACTTACAGCAGCTGTCCTCGTGACTGCTGTTCAAGTTAACTTTGACGAAAGGACCAGAGCCTAATTTGGTTGGTTATGTCTGCACTCCTGTACGTGTAGATAATGTCTTGTGGAAATGTATAACCAACAAAAAAAATTAGCACTGAAAATTGAACCAAGATGTATGTTTATAAACACCGATTTTGAATAAAAAAATGAAAAAACAATAAATGATCACTGCTTCCGACAAATATACCTAGTGCCAAAAGAATGTAGCAGTATTCAAATTATATTGCAATCTTAAACTTTTAGAACAAAGAAGTAGAAAAGAAAGTATATATATTTTACCTTTCGGCCTACACCTCTGCTGGTGGACTGTTTGACCCCGAAGGTGATCAGCAACCCATTAACAAGAAATTCGGTTCTGGCCTGAAAACTGATTTTATTTGGAAACTTTTATTATATAGATTTAAGAAAATTTTGTTTAAAACATAGGAGAACCTCCCTCTTGTAAAGCTTTATAGCTTTATTTATTTGTTCTTCATCATCATTTAATTGATTTCCATTTGTTTTTGGTTTGGTATGCACTGGGGAGACTTAGGTTGGTGGTGTGGCCGTATTCAGAAGCTGGATTCACGGCAACTTCTTCGCATTGTCTTATCAAGGAGGAGAGCTATATGTAGACGTTGTCTACTATTTTCCTTAATCAATGTAAAACACAAAATTTATAGTACTGTCTGTTAACTGAATTTCATCATAACGTTGCGAAATATTTCATTTCTGTTTGAACTGCTTCACAGTATGAAAAATCAACATATATATACTACCGATGTCAAAATACCTGTAACTGCAGCAGACGAAACTATTGTTTCTGCAACTTTAAATGGTAATGAGAAACTTGGTTGCATCAAACGCACAGGTGAAAAGGTCAAACCACTTGTCGATCAGACCAAAACTCCTCCTCTCGCAAGTGATGACTGATGATGATTGACATAGAAATCCAGTTTTCACAATAACGGTGATTACTACTGTCAAAAGTGAGGTCAACACTACTTCTTTTAAAGCAATGTAAAATAATACTGTTCGATATAAATGAACTTTCTTGCAGGTGGTATCATAGTAGTTATTATATATTCTCGTTTTGTACACTTTAGGTTAACCATGGCGTCGTCATAAGTTGAATGTGTTCCTTGTGGATATGATCATATTTGTAAAGGTGCACATGATTGCAAATAATTGGTGTACAATTTGTCAAGAAGGATTTTTTAAGCAATGTGAGAGAATGCGCAAAGATTAAAAATGTCGAGGGATCAAAAACTGATAGAAACTGAAGATTATCAAGAACTCTCTAGTATTTTTATAGGACAAGCATGTGAAGAGCACGAGGAGGCCATTGATTCGTTCTGTAAAACACATGATAAAACGCTATGTTTCTCGTGTGTACCGTCTCAACACAAATCTTGTGAGGACATTATTCCTCTGGAGGATGCAGCAAAAAATGCCAAAACATCGACTGCATTAGTTGATCTAGAAGAAACAATTGCAGATGGCTTAAAGAATGTCAAAAGTATCATTGAAAATACAAGCTCAGCACATCTTGCTCAACAAGAGAAGAAAATTAAGGATGAAATCAGAGGGATCCGAAATCAAATAAACCACCATTTAGATGAGATCGAACGAAACTTAATTTTGGACTTAGAAGCAAAACTTGCCAAGTATAGATCAGAGAATGATGAAGTATTAAACCATATGAAAGAATTTGAGCAAACAATGAGCCGCTTACAAAAAGAAACAAATGATATGAAAACACTTGCCTCCGATTTACACATTTTTCTTGGAACTCGTCAGATTGACAAAGAAGCCCAAAAATGTTTAAACTCGATGTCAAAATATAGCAACATAAATAAATACAATGTAAATTTCGAGATAGATCAAGTTCTCACTACTCTTTTGACAGAGGTGAAAACATTTGGGAACATAAACACTGAAGTTACTAAGACAAATATAAATTTGTTACAACCAAAGATGAATCAAGCACAAATACATGTACATCCTGTTAACAAAAGTATAAGTGAAATTGGAGTCATACCAAAACAAAAGTTTGAAATCAAAAAGGAATCTAGAAGGATGTGGGTTTCGGGATGTGCCATATTACCTGACGGTCAATTGTTAATTGCAGACTATCAGGGCATGTATCAGTTAATGCAATATAATCAGAATGGAACCCATGTCCGTGACATTCCGGTCTCCAGAAAACCGCATGATGTAACAGTGATAGATTCAGACCGTGTAGCGGTATCCTATGGTATATCAAACTACGTTGAGATTCTGAACATACAGAACACAACAGTAGAAAAGAACGTAAGTTTTGATAACAACACCTGGGGATTGTCTTATCAAGGAGGAAAAGTGTATGTTGTTGTTTCCCGTCATGGTGTAGTTGTCATTGAATTGTCGGGGGAAATAATGACCACTATAAACATCAACGTTAATGACGTATCTTATCTTACAACTACAGCAGACAGGATATACTACTCTGATTACGGTGTAAATGCAGTAATTTGCTGTGATATGTCTGGTAAAGAAATCTGGAAATTTAAGGACGATTCTGTTCGTCCATTCGGACTTACTGTAGACAAGAATCAGAACGTAGTTGTTGTAGGACTTGACACTCACAATGTAACAATTATATCACGTGACGGTCAAACAAGTAAAACATTCCTTACTGATTCTGATGGTCTGCACTACCCGCGAGCTATTGACTTGAAGAAGGATACAGGTGATCTGTTGGTTTGTAATGAAGGTGACACTAAAGCTTTTCTGTTTACAATGATAAAGTGATTATGAATTATTAAACTTGGTCCTTGGTCTCAGTTCTTCGGTAAAGGCAGACAAGATCTCATCTGTAACTAACATTCTGTTTACAATAAACAAAATATACTGAGGTTACATCACGATCTTGTGGACTGCTATGGGATATATGTTTCCCAGATGACAACAGATCTTTCCCTTTACAGCTAGAGTGTATTTTCCCCTTACTGGATTTGACTTTACTACCGGAATTGACATTTTCAACACGGCGGGTGTCTTATAAGAAGCAGGTGATGCTTACTTTACATGTGCATCTGATTTTATCCATGGGTTTTATTGGGTCCATGATGTTCCTATGTATATGTGTCTTAATTTCTTTTCTTTACTGTCCCGTTTTCATGTGATGTCCTTGTTTCATGGTGTTTCCGATGATTCCGTTGTCCTTTGAATGTTTGTTTTTTTACTTTACTTTACTAATAGGGTCTGTAAGTCTCGTTAAATTTTTGAACTTCCGGGCACATAAATTGTACCCGGAAGTTGCATTTTAATCATAAATATATGACGTTCTAAGCACTAATTCAGACGTCATAATGCTGCAACGTCATGTTTTGGCGGGAACGTTTTCAAATTGCAATTTTATCGTGAATTCTCGGTGGTCACATGACGAGACTTACAGACCCTATAAGAAATGATGCAATCGTGGTGCTTCGTCTACGTACTTTTGTATACTAGAGATCGCTTCATTTGTAATCAATTGAACACTTATCCTTTTTGAGTTTTTAAAATGAGAATTTTACTATTCCTGATTTGTATACATGCTTTTCTGTTTAAGAAAACCTGTTTTATCATCAGCTTTTACACGTTTTTCGGTGAATGGACTTCCATATGTTTTGGTTTGATCTGCACTGATGAGACATAAGTTGTCAAAATGCGCATTTGCAGAAAATAAAATCACACTTCGGTATTTTGTTAGTTATTAGTTAGTGTATCGTTTTTAGTTCACCTTGCCACTGTCGTCAATCTCTCGTCCATTGTCCATCCGTCAATATTTTCAAGAATCTTCTTTAAAACTTCGCCTGAATTATCATCAGGGGTATGTAGTTATAAAATTGTGTGAATGATTAGCGCGTACATCAAACAACAAAATAGAAATTAGGGGTAAGTTCCTTTTTTTATATTTAATTTATTTGTTTTTTTTTTTGTTTTTTTTTGGGGGGGGGGGGNGGGGTTTTGGGGTTTTTGGGGTTTAATTTTTTTTGGTTTTTTTTGTAATAGCTCAAAAATCTGACATGCAGTATATGATCAGCATGGCAAGTTCAACCTGGCCTGCGTTTTTGAAAAAATCCGAAAACCGTCCTATACTTATTGCCCCTTTTTCTCAAAATTCTTTGTAATATTTGTCTTATACATTTATAATGAAAGGAGTTAGAGGTTATGTTATCGTTACAAAAATGTTAAGAATGTCAATATCTAATTATGCTGGGTTTTTTTCAAGTAGATACGGTTATACTATGATCTTTTCATTGAATTTTCAATTTTTTCGATGTTTTTTTTTGGCTCTATTAAATTTGCAAAACTGACTGATATAGAGTTAAAGTTAGAAAAGCAAAAGTGTTCAGCTCATCAAGAACTACAATTTAAACATATGTCCAGTAGGTTTGCATTTCATGTTAATCCCAAATATCCGCCATTAGGAAGCATAATTTAACATAAGTCCCTATTGGAAAATCTTGTAAATTGTTTGAAAACTGCTTCATACGTCAAGTCGATTTTAACTAGACATGGTAACAAAACATGACCATTTAACAAATGTATAGTTTCAGTACCGATAATAAATCCAAGATGACTTCAACTTCAGATCTTAGTTGAACATTGGACCCTATGGGTAAATGTTGTAAATTGCTAATTCTTGAAGCCGTTTTAGAGCAAGTTGATTTCATCAAGCATGATAACATCTCCCATATTTTACATCTTTGTACCTAGGAACAACGTTTAACAAAATAACCAATCGGAAAATAATGTAAATTGTTCATTTTTGAAAACCATTTCAAACCTGAACATGGTATCATGATAGTCTTTAAAAATATGTACGAATTGGTACCGATCATCGATCCAAGATAGCCGCCACTGCAGATCTAAGTCAATCATTGGACCTTATGTTGTAAATTGCTAATTCTTGGAAACCATTTTCATGTATCAATTTGATATAACTAAGCATGGCAACTTGATGGTCATCTATCAAACTTCATATGTTTGTACCAATCAGAAATACAAAACAGCTGCCACCAGGTAGATAGTAGATGACTGATTTTACTACAAACTGGCTATCAACTCAATTTGATAATTAAATCATGTTTGAAAATTACAATTGTGCAAACAACAAAAACTTCTGACATTTCATTAGATTTGATTGGGGAAGTTTTCTTTGGAATATAATTGATTCAGTTGGCAACAACAGATTTTCCGTATCTCTCTTCCTTAAAGAGCTATAAGGGCTAATTTTGTATTTTCTCTAGTTTTTGTGTCCAGCTAATTGCTGTGTCAAACTAGTTTTTGTGTCCAGCTAATTGCTGTCTCAAACTAGTTTTTGTGTCCAGCTAATTACTGTGTCAAACTCGTTATTGTGTCCATCGTATTACTATAATAGCGAGTTATCGTCTTTCTCTCCGCCTATCTCAGCATGCAGAGCCCTTCCACAAAAGCCATATCTGGTTGACCCGAACTTATCAAGAAGTTGACCTGGAGTTATCAAGGCAATTCTCCCAATATTTGACAAGCAAACTCTTTTTTATCCGTCTTGCAAGAAATAAATCTTAACTGGATAAAGAATCTATTATATTTTCCGTTTGTAATTTTGTAAACAAATTACCGTCATCAATAAACAAAAATAAAAACGAGACGTTCGAAAAAATACAGAAACTAGGCTGCTGATAACTTCAGCAGAGCCACCATTTTGTTTACATTGTGACGTCATAAAAGTGCCTAGGAATCAACAATGAAAGGTTTTGCAATGAAAAAAAACGACTTTATTTCGATTTGCTAACATATGTTCGATAAAAAAAATTAGATACGTTAGCCGACAAAAAATATGAAGTCATAAAATAACTACAAAACATTTCCAAATTTGTAAAAAAAAAAACAAAAAAAAAACGAATGTACCTCAACCATGCGAGAATTTGATACAAGACCTAATAACATAAACATATTTAGCCGAGACTTCAGCCTTGTGCTTTATAACATCTTACTGTTTTAATCAAAATTCTAAAACTGCTGAACAATGAGAGGGTATGACTACAATGTACCTGTGATAAATTCTCTACAAATACATGATAATACCTAGCAATGGTACAATATTTTTATTGTTGTTTTTCATCTTTAAGTCATCATGAGACATTCAACAATCAGCTTTGCTCATACTACGTATAGGTTCATCCATGTTTTTGAGCACATGGTCATGGATGCTGGATCGACAACATTAACATTTAATTAAATCAACATTCAATTATATACTCACACCTTATCTTTTGCCAAAGAAAGGCTCAAAATGATCGATAAGTTTAAGGAAATTCCAATGTTTAATTAAAAAGTAATTGAACGGTTAATTAGGTTAGAAGGGGTAATAAAAGAATCGAATTAATTTAAAGACACAAGGACGCATGTTATATGGGGAAATGGAAACACTGAATTCAAAACCAAACTCTTGTTATTTTTCAGTGGATTAATAGTTTAATCTTGTATATGTAAACGACATAATTGATGCACAGTGTTAGAAAACAATTTCTTAAGGGGGTTTGCTACTCCATTTGAAAATAAATAGGATTTCAAATAAACATGATTTTCTGTAAGATAATTAAAAAAAAGAAGTAATTTAAGCGAAAAAAATTGATAGGTTGATGATCTCGTTTTTAAGTGATTAAAAATTTGGCGGGAAACTGAACTCCTCTGATTTTTCATAGGACTAACATTAGCATGGTTTGACCATGAATGAATGTGACAGAATAAATAAAATTCAATGAAATTTGTACAGAATGCTCACAAAGATGTGTAAAATGAAATTATGAAACAAAAGGGGGAGGTGGGTCAATGGGCAAAAAATTATAATGTGTTGAAATGGATAAAACCCGAGGATTCCGAAAATCTGACAGAAATCCCAAAACATGAGGAGCGAACCTCCTTAAATTTAAAATTTTAAAATTTTGGATAAGCAAAACAATGACAGTAGAACACAAAAGGAACAAAAGAGTGATATTTACAAAAATCGAAGTCCAAAGACATGGCCAAACCGAGAACAAAGAAAACAATGAAGTTGCTCCAGCAGGGTACAAATGTCCTGCTCTGTTAACAGCACCCGTCACATGATAAGTGTGTCAATCTAGAAAAAGGTCAAAATCGGTATAGTCAAATCCTGGAAGACGTGAATCTAGCTGAAAATTTCCGCTTTCATTTGGGACACTGACACGTCATATCTTCCAATGATGTTAGAATTTCCGAAACTAACATAGGCTGAACAAATCCCTGACTTAACAGCTTTTGGACAGTGTTTTTGCTCTGTTCAATAAATAAAATTAACCATTATCAAAAAAACGAATTAAGCATTATCAAAAAGCTTTCCCGGAAAGATGGTTAGAAATTCTAAAACGAGAGAGAAAAGTAAACATGCTAAATTTAACAAAAGAGCGAAATTTCATACCTGCAGATATACAAAATCATAAATTTATCTACAATATGAAAAAGAAAGGAAATGGGGTAAATGTCAAGGAGACAACATCCCATATCCAGGTTAAAACGACACAAAACAAAGCATCTAGGGGTCACCGTACGGTCTTCAACACAGTGAGGAACCTCACACCGTATAGCAAGCCCTAAATGGCCCCAAAAGGGTAAAAAAGTGGATAAATCAATGGAAACAAACCAAACCAATATCCTTTTCTACAAATCATGTTTTGCACTTTGATTTAAACATATACTACACTCAAATAGACTTTAAGTATTCAAGTGGAATCCACCGACATATATCTTACACAACCTGGTTGAACCAAGACAAGCTATTCAAGTGGAAAATTTCATTAGATGCAAACTACTGTAACTGCTCAGATGATTATAACCATTTTTTTATCGGGTCTTTAAGTCTTGTCACGTGACACCGAGAAATCACGATAAAACTTGAAATTTGAAAAAATCTCCCGCCATAATATGACGTTGCAGGATTATGACGTTCAAAGTTTTTGACCGAAACGTCATGTGTTTTGTTAGAAATGCAACTTCCGGGTAAAAATTATGTACCCATAAGTTCCAAAATTGGACGAGACTTACAGACCCTATTGCCGAAAATATTTCTATGAATATCATTAAATAATCAATGAAGATATATGGAGTAAATGTACATGAGACAAAGTCTCTACAAATACATGGTAAAAACAAGCAACGGAACGGCGCTGTTGTTCTTCATCTTGAAGTCACCATGATGCCTTCAACAATGATACAAACAAAAATATTTTTGTAAGAAAATTCCGAGAATATACTTCATATTTATTAGCTAAAATGTGCATGAGATTTACACTTTAGTTTAAAACATGATACGGCATTTTTTGAAAAGAAATCAATATATAACTTAATTTAATAACCATAATGTTCGAAAAAGCAACACGCTTGTCTTTTTCTTTTTTATGTCCCTTATGCCACGTGGTGAGCGGCGATGGCAACGGCGTGGTCTAATCTTAATAACATTTCAAGCACTATCTTTATACACAGGTAGCCTAGGGTATAAGCTTTCTAGCATCACATGTTTAACATGGCCTTTACCTTGTCTTTATGGTTCAATGAATACATAAAAATGCGACATAGTTTCACATTCAAGTTGATTCCTCTGGTTATTATACATAGATTATTCTATTTAATGCATTGATATATCTTGTTGGGTTCGTGCCAGCCTGCCATTTGTATGTTGCCTTTAACCTTATTTGCACGGCTCAGTGCCTTTGTAAATTTTGCGACACAGTTTGACATTCAAGTCAATTTCTGAGGCATTGTAATGTATAGACATACTTTGTAAACTAATTTTGAAAAGATAAGATATCAGAAATTTACAAAAATTTATCAACTAAATAAGTGTATGATATAAAAATATTCAAAAAAGAAAGAAGAAATGTGTTCATATCAATAATCATTATTTTGAATGAGAAGCAATGTAAAAAAAGCATAACAAACAAATGTTTTGTTTTGGGTTGTTTTAACCTGGATATGGGATGTTATCTCCTTGACATTTACCCCATTTTCTTTCTTTTTCAAATGAACTTATTCCCCTTTCATCAATTAATCAGACATAATTTTTTATATCATTCTTCATCATTAACAAAAATATCTAGAACAATTAATGAAATTAAAGATCAAAGAATATAAGAATAAGAATTAGAATTTTATGAAACTAATTTAACAAACCATAAAGTGGGTCGCGTTGGGGTATAAGCGGGAATGACCTTTTTAAGCAAGCGGGAAACGGGATCGTGGGGAAAAACGCACGTGAAAACGGGAAAGGATATCCAGCGTGAAGCGGAAACTGACGAAAATTGAGCCCGTGAAACGGGAAAAGGCGGCCTCTTTAAGAGTCTTTGTAAAATATTTTCCCGCCCGTGTCTGGGGTGACATAAATAAGAAAATTACTCATTTGGTCTCCATTTGTTTCCTTTTTCAAAGTGTAATACAATCACAAAGATGTATCAGAGTTGTGAACTTGGTTTAATATGCTTTGAAGTATTACTCAAATTTATAGAACAGATTGGGCGTGGCTTAATTTTCTCTGTTCTATAGGTAATTTTAACACGAATAATCCCGATATAATTGACCAACGACCAGTCAGGTCAATTAAATAGAGTAATAATATAGGTTTATCAATTAACTATAGATGACAGCACAAGCAAAGTGGAGAAACTAAGAATTTGTGGCCAAAGGAACATAACTCGAGTCAAAAGCGCAAAAACTACAAAAATTTTCATATTCAACAGTAAATCCAAAAAATTCCATAGCTCCGATTGTAATGAAACTTGTACTGCAGATATGTGAATTATACATCTTTCATATGCTAGATGGGTTTAGTGGGTTCCCAAGTTAACCTACTGAAAGTGCAATTTTATAGAAAATTACCATCATATGAAATGTTTGAAAATCTGGCATTTTTTACAATTTTTACATCCAAATATCAAATAAAGAAACATTGTGCAGAAAGAATGTTTACGTTATAAAATTAAATATTTTATCTATATCAAACATTTAATTATATTATTTCACACAAAAAAATATCAATTCAAACGAAAGGTCACAGATTTTTGTCCAGTGAGTTATCTAACCTGAATCTTTACTGATATGCCTAAATAATATGCACTGATGAGAAATAAGTTGTCTGAATGCACGGGGTATAAAGTCTAGTTTCATTTCTGGATGTATGCAATGAAATAATTCGATTTCCGGTTGGATCCGAGGGAAATAACAACAACATCACACGCCAAGGTAAATAGAAATCTTAATGTCTCTCACACAAAGTATATTTCACTTTAACGAATATGCCCATTCTTCAGCTACCGCCAAAGGCTTTCTGGGACCGCATTGATTTTTGCAAAAAAACAATCTTGTTTTTGTTGCAAATCACGTCAACTGCAGCTACCGTTGTTTTGTTTATATGTCATATTCGTTAGCATTAACTAGAATCCTGTATCGAAAGTCATTTGATTTACGTTAAAGGTAGATTTGGAAACATTAAAGCCGGTTTTCAACTTATATAACCTTTGTTCATATAACCCATCATATAAACATATGATAACTTAGATTAAAACCTTTATGGCTGGATTCAACTGGAACAAAACAATATTGGTAGGATGCGAGAATCTCTTAAAACCAAATGAGAACCTTCAAACGTTTCCACCCGATTTGTCTTTTTGTCTCATGGACTTCGGTTCTTCACACCTCTGTTCGGTAATTTTGTTCTTAATAAATAGCATTATTACCTTGTAAATTACTTTTTCCAGTATAAAAGAAATGCATTAGTTTTCGCTTTTTTTTTAGATAAAAGCCCCGATTTCTTATGGGAGGATTGATTCCTGTTAATATTGGGCAGAAAGTCGGTAAACTTTTGCCCGGGGAAATTTTTACAAAAAACCGTTTCCCGCAATATTAGGGAAAACAAGGCTGGGTGGTTTTTAACAATTAACAATTGTGTTGTGTTAATCTTGACATATTTTGGACCGGTTTAGAGTTTTATTTCCTGTTGATGTTATAAATTCATTAAAACTCGGAAATTTAAAAACATTTTATGAATACAAGTAAGGAAAAACTTTGTACAGTTTTGGCACGATTTATGAATTAAAATTTGATTTATCATGAAAACAACTTCTCTTTGCTTTCATGGGATATGATTTGGCTAAAATAGTTAAATCAGGTAATAAAACAGTTATATAATGCATATGAGGGCAAAAGACTAAAAAATGTTGCCCTCGGTGTCAGAAACCTCCAAGTGTTCTAAAAAAAATTGCCATTGGGATTTCTGACACCTTGGGCAAAATACTCTAGTCTATTACCCTCATATGGATTAAATAACTGTATATTGTGAGGACACTGCTGAAAGCCTCGTGGTGAATTCGAGATGAAGAACAATGAAAACGTTGTTCCATTGCTTGGTTTTGACCTTGACCCATGCGCATTTACACAATATCCTTTAATTGTTTATACGTCTATTAAATTATGCATAATTATATTCTATGCATGTACAATGAAGTTATACTCTGCTTCGAAAAAGGCAGCTTTTCCCTTTTATCGCTGATTTTTATACCCCCGATCTGAAGGAGGAGGGGGTATACTGTTTAACCGGTGTCCGTTAAAACTTTCGCGACAAGGGTAAATCATACAAACTTGAAATTTGGCATAATCTTTTCATAGTCATATTGTGGGATACATGTTCAGACTTGTCAGGTTACTACTATCGGTTTACGGCTTAGTACTTTCTCTAAGCCGACTAGGCATATTTCCATCATTCAGTCCGTCAATACTTGAAATAACATATTCATGCCATAATGTGGTATGGGTTTTCATACTTGTTTGGATACTACTTCTGGTTTATCAAGTTGGTCAATATTTTGTCAATTTTTGCATATGGATAACCTGAGATACCATTCATGATTAAACTAGATAATGTGTCTACAGTATAAGACTAAGATCATGTGTCTACAGTATAAGATTCACCAGCAATGACGTCCAAATTTTCATTAAGTAAGTTCACGATTTACTGTCGTAACTTAAAGCACTCTACTTGTGGACTCTTAGTTCCCGAGGGTATTCACCAACCCAGAAGTCAGTACTTCTGTGATTTTAAAACCGATTTTATTTGGAAACCTGCAAAATCTAGATTTAAGAAAAACAATTTTTTAAAAACGCCGTGAAGGAGTATCTCCCTCTTTGCAAAGCCTTTTTTGGATGATTTTGGCTTTCCTATTTAGATTTCATTGGTAATTTGTTCTCTATCAGATTTTACACATCTCAGTCTAAATGTTTTGATGTGATCTGCACTGAAGAGATATAAGTTGTCGAAATGCGCATATGCAGACAGTAAAGGTATTTTGTTGTCAGTACTAGATATCCATTGTGTAATAAAAATATCTTGAGTGATTGCATTAAAATTCAGAAAACCGGATTGTTTATAATAATATGAGGTTGAATGGAAATTGAAGGTCTTGCTGATGCAAATGTCCGTTTTACAGCTTAAAGAAACAAATAGTCAACATCACTGTTGTTGTGTTTTTGATTTTTCAATATTCTCAGCGCGCGCGACGGGTTATTGAAACCAGTGCACGGGTTTTCATCCAGTTTTCTAATGATTGATTGATTGATTGAATATTGTTTAACGTCTACTCAGCAATATTTCAGCTATATCAAGACGAGAACAAGTTTGTTAATAAATAATCACTTTGGGGTATGGAAAAGGCCATGGGACGGGAAATTCTGACTGCCACTGGAAAAGTAGGGTGAAATCGTCAAGGGCGGGGAATTTAGCCTTGTAGCCGATCACCTTACGGACCACCCCAAAAAGAGATTGCTACAAGGGAGTTTTCTAATGCTAACATACAAATACAACTAAAAAATAACGGATTAAATTCTTTAATAATAAATACTCATTATAATAAATAATATTAATGTAATTCAAAATACCAGAGAAATATAGTATCTATTTGCCACTGAAAATACTAAGCACTAAGAATATCCGAGGTTCTCATCCAAAGCTCTTCAGAAGTTCGGAAAATTGGTAAATTTAAGTATTTAGTGAAAAACTAATAAGTCAAAATCTATTTATATCATATGCTGAAAAAATAGTCTGAAGAGATAAGATTTAGTATTCGTTTTATCATTATGGCCTTAAACCAAAATGTGTTGAATCCAACCATTTTTACCTACATTATTGTCATCCAACCAGTATTGATTTAGTCTTCGTTTTTTTTCTATATAAGACCATGTTTACATTATAACTCACGATATATAAATCACATTTTTTCAAATACAAATCAAAGAAATCATCGGACCTTGCTTGTTAGCTTTTGCAGCCTTTATCTCAGTATATTTGGTTTTAACTTTCATGCACGGACGCTGTTTGACTCGATTTGTGGAAGAATTCATGAGCTATTTAAATGTAATGTTTAGGCTATCGTTCTCGTATTGCACATGACCGAACAATGGACATATATTTAAGAACTATTAAGCATTAAAAGAATTTTAAAAGTCTACTTGTTTAAGTCCAGCCATCTCAACGCCGACCACTTTCGACTTATTTTTTTCACATCCAACCAAAACTTAAACTAGACTTTATACCCCGTGAAATGGCCATATGCAGAAACTAATTATTAACATTAACTTCCATTTTTGTTATTTAACACCACTGGGCCGATGCCTCTCATGATGGACAGATTTTACATGGTTGGATATAAATATTATATGGCACCGTCCATTACTATACCTTTATTTCCTTTAACTTTTTGCTGTTCCTACCGGTATGATTGCTAGATCTATGTAACCATCAAAGACAGACTGCGACAGGCACGGTGGAAAAATCCCCCTGTGCATCGTCTCATGGTGCCTGCTGCATTCTGTTCTGTATGTGAATGCGTTTTATTTTTCTTTCTTTTTTTCCAAATGCACCGGGTATGTTATTAATATTACTCAATTTTTCATAGTATGAAGTGCATCTGTGGTAGACGTGCATTAATATGCCTTTATTTATTATTTTTATCATAATTATTAATTGTTATTTATTGTTTATACTGTTTTCTGTAATATTGTACTTGTATACCAATCATAAATGTTTGATGTATCATTCCCTCCTGGGGTCCTAATTTGGTAATAAAATATTCTGATTCTGATTCTGATAGTTCCTGGGGCTATTCATCTACTCAGATAGTACTTCGGTTCTGACTCGAAAGCCGATTTATTTGAAAACTTTCAATATCAAAATTTTAGTAAAAACTTTCAAGTAAAGAGTATCTCCCTCTCTCTTGTGTAGCTTTGTCTTTAACTTATTTTGGCTTTTCATTTAGATCTCTTTTGGGGGGGTAATTTATTCTCTATCAGATTAAACAAATTTTTGGTTTATGGTCTTACAAATATTTTGATCTGCATTGAAGAAACATAAGTTGTCGAAAACTAAATTCACAATAACTTTGGTATTTTCTTTACATCAGTGATATTCCATATAGTTTTGATAAATTTTGATGAAGACTACAACCCTGCCACGCTTCAAGCCAAGTCTTTAAATTGCTTATTGTTTGATGTTGGTGTATTCTCCATAAGGGCTTCAATTTCCTATCAATCAACCAAATGAGTATTGTTTTAAGTAGCTGTTTTCTATGAATGTTAAAAAAGACTAAAATTATGACATCAAAAAAAAGAACAATAGATATAAAGAATGTTTTTTTTTTTCTTAATGATGAAAAAATAGACAAAGCATTAAAATACAAATATCTGGGCAACATAATTGAGTCTGTCATCTCATCTAGAATTGTCTAAAAAGGAAATAAAGTAGTGTTTTCAATGTTTAAATATCTAAGCCCTTTTCAAATGTACCTTTAAACAATTATGAAAAAACTTTTTGAATCTTTAAATAAGACTAACCTTAACAAATAAATCTGAAATTTGGTATACGGACTTAAATGAAAAAGTTATTAAACCATCTGAAATGGAATATTATTTGTCCCATCCCAATTTTGAAACGCGTAAATATATAACTAAATTTAGAACTAGTGACCATTCGCTTCAAATTGAAATCGGGAGATATAAAAAAAATACCTAGAGACCAGAGATTTTGTATAAGCTGTAAACAAAAATTCGATGATGAATATCACTTTTTTCTACATTGTCCTATAAATAATCATCTACGTAACGAACTAGAATTTAATTTAGATTTTGACCTAAAAATGGATCAGACATAATAAATTTAAAAACAATTCTGAATCCGTCAACACCTTCTAATATTAAAGCAGTTGCTTCTTTCATAAAGAGGTCATTAGAACTGAGGGGAGAAGGTTAGCTTTATTGTTTTAATATAAAAAAAAACTTTGAAAGTTTGAAATGTTTGAAAAATATGATTTTTGTATGTTTCATGCGATTTGTATTGTGTTCTTTTTGTATTGTATTGCTATGACTCTAACGAGTCTTTTGTCTGCAAATAAAGATAAAAAAATTAAATCCACAGAAAGAAAGAAAATTAATAATAAAGTTATCGAAATGGCAATATGCAGAAACTAAATTTACATAAGGTTCAGTATTTAGTTGGGTCGATGCCTCTACTTGTGGACTGTTAATCCCAGGGGGTATTTACCAGCCAAATAGTAAGTGCTTTTGTGCTGATCCGAAAGCCGATTTCATTTGGAAACTTGCAATATCTAACCTTGTGTAAATTGTTGAAACTAGAGTATTTTTCTCAGACAAGACTCTGTCCTATGCTGAATTTAATTTTTCTATTTAAATCCAATTGCAATTTGTTCTCTATCTGTCTTTACACATATTTCGGTATATTGATTTCCAATATTTTGATTTTATCTGCACTGAAGAGACTTAAGTTGTCGAAATGTGCATAATACTCCTTAGGTTTTGACAAACTTTTCTTAAATTTAAATATTGCAAGTTTTCGGGCCAGTACCGAAGTACTGGCTACTGGGTTGGTGAATTCCCTCTTGG
This sequence comes from Modiolus philippinarum, assembly GCA_002080025.1. Classification (NCBI taxonomy): domain Eukaryota; kingdom Metazoa; phylum Mollusca; class Bivalvia; order Mytilida; family Modiolidae; genus Modiolus; species Modiolus philippinarum. The sequence continues at coordinate 164,704 of MJUU01044960.1, forward strand.
ACTAACAGTTCACCATGAGTGGCATCGCCCCAGTGGTAACTTATAATAAAATACTGAAGTTACCGTGAATTTAGTTTAATTATGTAAATGCGAATTTCGACAAGTGACTTTGTAATGATACTATCAGGGTCTATGTACTATATTGAGGATACTAGGATCTCTTAAGCTTGAGTGTAATGACAGTGACACTGACGCTTTTCTGTTTAAAAAGACTTTGTAATGATATTATCAGAGTCTATGTACTATAGTGAGGATAATGGGATCTCTTGATTGTAAGACGCTTTTCTGTTTAAAGTGACTTTATAATGATACTATCCGGGTCTATGTACTATAGTGAGGATACTAGGATCTCTTGAGTGTAATGAGAGTGACACTGAACTTTCTCTGTTAAAAGTGACCTTGTAATGATACTATTAGTATCTATGTGCTATAGTGAGGATACTAGGATCTCTTGATTGTAATGAGAGTAACACTGAAGTTTTCATGTTTAAGGTGACTTTGTAATGATACTATCAGTGTCTATGTACTATAGTGAGAAAACTGGGAGAAGAGGAGGTGATTAAATTGTTAGAGTTTCTGATCGACAATATATTTGTCCAGTTTGGAGGACTTGTTTTTCCAACAGACCATCGGAATTCCTATGGGCGCAAACTGTGCGCCTCTCCTAGCCGATCTGTTTCTTCACTCTTATGAAGCTGAATTTATCGAAGGGCTTCTTCAAAATAAAGATAAAAAACTTGCACAATCCTTCAATTTTAGCTTCCGTTATATAGATGATATTTTGTCACTAAACAACCCTCGCTTTGGTGATTTTCGTCATTTGATCTATCCAAAAGAGCTCGAAATTAAGGATACCACAGACACTTCTACATCAGCCTCGTTCCTTGACCTTCACCTTGAAATTGACAACACAGGTAGACTTCAAACTAAGCTGTACGCCAAACGCGATGACTTCACCTTTCCAATAGTAAACTTCCCTTTTCTTTGTAGGAACATCCTAACAGCGCCGGCATATGGAGTTTACATCTCCCAGCTCATTCGCTATTCAAGAGCCTGTGTTCGATACAGTGACTTCCTTGATAGAGTCCGGTTGATCACAAATAGGCTGCTTCAACAAGCGTATGTTACCCAAAACTTGAAGTTATCCCTCCAGAAGTTTTACGATCGACATCACCATCTTTTTGGACCGCTATGGGATATCTGTTTCCCAGATTACAACATATCTTTCCCTCTAAAGCTTAATTGCTGTTTCCTCTACCGGATTTGACATGCTCAATACGGCGGGTGTCTTATAAGAAGCAGGAGATGCTAACTCTACCGGTGCACCTGATCTCACCCATGTTTTTTTAGTCCGTGTTGTTCATTTTTATGTTTGTGTGTCTTCATTTTTCTTTTCTGTGCCGTACCCATGTTGTGTCTCTGTTTTTTTTTTTTTTTCTTTTGTTTCTGATGTTGCCATTGTCCTTGGATTGTTCGTTTTGGATTGACGGTTCAGTTCTCACTTACTTTTGATTGTAATGAGAGTGTCACTGAATTGTTCCTGTTTAAAGTGACTTTGTAATGATAATATCAGGATCTATGTACCATGCATAGTGAGGATACTAAAGTAGCCACAACGAAATTTGTCCCGACTTTTCTCCAAGTATCTTTTTTGGTAAATGTTAAAGGGTGACATGGCAACACCATTGGAAAGCTAATTTTTTACCGCTTCATGCCATGCATTACCATAATTTTACAACAAAGGGTTAAAAAGTTGTCCGTTACCCTTCTATGTTATTTTAACAGAAAATTTGAGTCGAAAACAGAGGTAGTATACCTGGTCAACTGAAGACTTGTATTTATCATTATAATGCCCTTGGGTCTATCGATTAACCAAATCACGTGGGTCGGGAGTTAATCTCGAGTGCGAAGCAAAAACATTAATTATGTAATTACTTGAAAAAGTGTCAACAAAAACTTTTTCCCTGTAAACAAATTTATTTTAATAAAAGTAAATGATAACTGGATATTGGTTCTGCAAATTTTGTTCTCAGATTTACCTAAACATTTTTATGTTAATTAGTAAACAAATCTAATTCTGTTTGTTCATTGGCCATCCGAATAAACAACAAACAAGCATACTATACGTAAATAAGTAATCCATCGGCAATGCATTTGCTGTCTTTTCATTGGTTTGTTGGTTTGCGTAAATCATTCATCAATCACTCCCACATCGAATTTCTTTAAATTAACATAAAGGTCTATGGAAATTGTTTTTATTTGAACTTTGATTATTTCTGTAAATATATCAAGAGTAGCGGCAAAAAATTAGAAAATGATACATATTTTACGAAAGGATATGGAGTAAATGAACATGAGACCATAACACATATGTCAACTACAACTGTAATAATTTTAATGAGCTGTATGGCCATTTCGGAAATTGATTCCTCATCAGCAGCACTAGAACCCAAAAAAAGGAAATCCATAATTTCAAAAAAAATGTTTAAAATATATAAAACCGAACGAAATCAGATAAAATCAGTAATATCAAATTAAACCAAGGACAAAACTACGATTGAGGGAGTTAATCCTTCGGTTTTAGAATTTACATAAATTTTGATAATAGTTATATGTTTTATTAGGGTCTAAAACAAAATAGCTACAGCGATTTAAGCTGTGGCAAATTTCGTTGTGCGTACTTTAGGATCGATATCTCTTGATTGTAATGAGATTGACACGAAACCCTCTCTGTTTAAAGTGACGTAGTAATGATACTCTCAGGATCTATTTACCATAGTGAGGATACAAGGATCTCTTCAGTGTAATGAGAGTTACACTGAAACTCTTCTGTTTAAAGTGACTTAGTAATGATAATATCAGGATCTATGTACCATAGTTGGGATACAAGGATCTCTTTAGTGTAATGAGAGCTACATTGAAACTCTTCTGTTTAAAGTGACTTTGTAATGATAATATCAGGATCTATGTACTACAGTGAGGATACTGGGATGTAGTGTAATGAAGGTGACACTTTTTAGCGCATGTGAGCTTTTGCCATCCCTATGCGTCCGTCGTCTGTCTGTCTGTCCGTCAACAATTTCAAAAATCTTCTCTGAAACCGCTGTGCCAAATGTAAACTTGACTTGAATCATCACCAGGGTATGGCTTCTCAAAATTTTGTTCGATTAGTCGGCTGGTAAAACAACATGGCCGCCATTGCTAAAAATAGAACATAGGGGTAAACTGTAGTTTTTACTAATAACTCGAAAACCGTTACAGATTTCAAAAATCTGATTAAAAGGTAAAAATGATCAGCATGATGAGATCTACCCATCGTGCAATTTTGAAGAAAATCTGAAACCCATCTCGGAGTTATAGCCCTTTTTCCGTAAATTTTCAAAAATTTTTGCATCTTTAATTTTTATTACAAAAAGTGTAACAAATAGAGGTTAAGTGTAAATTGCAAAAATGTTCAGCATATTAAGATCTACACACCCTGAAATTTTGAAGAAAATCCATAAACCCTTGTAGGAGTTATTGTCTTTTTTCACCGAATTTTTAAAATTTTCGTATTTTTCGTCTTTTATTTCCAAAACTATAGAAGATGAAGGTTAACACCGTGTACAACCGTTACCGCGAGGGATTAGCTCTACGACATGAGGGAGTAGATTTTTTCGCGGGAGGGAGTAGAATTTCCCGGCAATTTTTCATAAAATCAGTGAAGTAAGCTTCACAAGTGTTTAAAGAACACGTTTCCTTACATATCACATATGCCATCGAACCTCTCAGTTATCATACTTGTTTGTTATGTTATTAGAAATTCAGCAGAGGATTTCATGTTCAAAAAACACCTCGGACTTTTACAGGCGATTGGTACGAAAAACTGTTTTATGACCTTGTACAGCCAAGAAAACTATAAACCAGGCATGTTTACGGATGTACATCGATAGATTGTCATCAAAGCGATCCCTTTGAATCTTCACATTTATCTTCAAAAGTCGTGATAAAATATTTAATTACATATCATATGCGTGAACAGGGTAACACCAGAGGGAGTGAATCAAACTTTCAGAGCAGCAAGAGGGAATCGCTTTAATTGTATACATTTTTTATTTACTGGTCATATTCTCACTGACGACCCCTGAAGATCTGGGTATCAAATGTCATTGAATAACAAAATACCGAAGTAACAGTGAGAATGTGATATATTGCAAGATGATAGTGTGTCACTAAACAATCATCGCTTTGGCGATTTTCTCCATGTTATCTATCCAAAAGAGTTCAAACTTAGGGACACTTGACAATGCCGCATCGGCCCCATTTCTTGATCTTCATCTTGAAATTGACAACAGAGGTGAAAATAAGCTGTATGACAAACGCGATGACGTTACTTTTCCACTTGTCAACTTCGCTTGCCTTTCTAGCAACATTCCAACAGCGCCAGCATACGGAATTTACATCTCCCAAATCATTCGCTACTCAAGGGCCTGTGTTCGATACAGATCACAAATAGGCTACTACAACCGTTGAAAGGGTATGTTACCCATATCTTAAAGTCATCACTGCAGAAGTTTTACGGTCGACGCCACGATCTTGTCGACTACTACGTATTATGCTTCCTGTAAGAAACTGCATTAATAGTGTCTAATATACTATTTTGGCATAGTGTACCTACAGCCATGTACTATGCCTGTCACATGACTTGGAAGGCGGAGCTACAGCGTTGTCAATCAAATAGTGATAAAAAAATCTTACTTGTCATAGAAATCAACCTTAATTTTAATACTATTTCTCGTAAAGTAAAGTTTTGACCCCACTTGTGACCATTCATTTTACTTATCTCTACATATTATATCATAAAATAAATGAATTTTTGAGATCCGGCATAAAAAGTTCATTTTCAAATGACATCATGCAACTATTTGAAATATAGGAATTTAAACTGACAGTTATGAAATGAAATGAAATGAACAGCAATTCTTAACTTGGAAATTGTAATCAAAAGATGAAAATAAATGACACAGTCAGCATAATAATGATAATAACATTGTGTTTAGCAATGACTATGCCAAAATAGTGGTCAGGGTTGAATACACATAGTGC
>MJUU01044965.1:0-10576 GCA_002080025.1 Modiolus philippinarum
TGAAAACGAGGAATTCTACAAAATTAATTCAGGCGTGAAAGTGTTAAATTTTGAAAATGGGTATTAGGTGTGAACAGAAAATTGTCAATTGTTCAGCGTTGTCTGTCACTGCTGATGTTATAAAATCTTTAATACCGATTAGAAAACCATGATTTTAAGTTTCCTTTACTTAAAGATGCATATAACTGCAGCAAATCAATTCATGAAAGCTACTAGTTTTCATGGTATTCAATGATAAATAAAATATATAGATGATTTATGTATTAGCAATAACTTTATACATTTTGGACATTTTTAAATTTAAACAATTTCTTAATAGACAAATCATCAGTACTTATAAGAATCAGTGGCATATATAAAAAACAGTTTGGAAGATGGAAAATTACGAACACATTTCATTTTTAAACACTTTTTTGCAAATTATTTAGAAAATATTAAGAATTTAGAACTTAGGAGATCAGTTTGTAATCTAAGGATCCCATCCCATAAATTAATTATTGAAATTGGAAGTTTTTCAAACATTGCTAAGAATGCTCGTTTTCTGTAATAAATGTAACTCTGGACAAATAGAAGATCCATTTTTTTAATAAATTATGATAAATTTCAAGATGAGCGAAAAAATTTATTCGACACAGTCAATAAAGAAGTTAAAACTCTGGACAAATAGAAGATGACATCCATTTTTAATATACTGTGATAAATTTCAAGAAGAGCGAAAAAGTTTATTCGACACAATGAAGGCCTCATGGTGACTTCAAGATGAAGAACAACAATAAAAGCGTTGTTCCTTTGCTTGTTTTTACCATGTATTTGTAGAGACTATGTCTCATGTGCATTTACTCCATATCCTTTTATTCACCACAGTCAAAAAAAAGTTTTAAAAACTTTATAAATCTTAATAGTGAGCAAAAATTTATATATATCTAATGATATCAGAAAATTCTATTTTTTTAAATGCAATTGGAAAATTTATTCTTGATAATAATAAAATACCGAAGTTACTGTTTTTGTTTCTGCAAAAGCGCATTTCGCCGGACAACTTATGTCTCTTCAGTGCAGATAAAATCAAAACAGTTGGAAGTCCATAAACCAAGATGCCTGTAAAAACTGATAGAGAACAACTAACCAATAAGATCTAAATATGAAAGCCAAAATAATCTAAGGACAGAGCTATGCAAGAGGGAGATACTCCTTAGTTTTAAACGAAATTTTCTTCAATTTAGATATTGCAAGTTTCCAAATAAAATCGGGTTTCTTGCCAAAATATATAACTTTTTGCTATATTTACATATGCTAAAAATTTGTTCACACTATCTCATCATAGATAGTCATTTCATATATGTATATGTGTATGTTGAATGTATTGTTTATCTACTATCTGATCAATTATTTCTTTTCCTTTTTAGCTCACCTGGCTATGCCAGGGTGAGCTTTTGCCATCACTTGGCGTCCGTCGTCCGTCCATCGTCCGTCCGTCCGTCGTTAGCTCACTTTCAAAAATCTTCTCCTCTGAAACCACTGGGCCAAATGCAATCAAACTTCAACTGAATCATCACCAGGGTATCTAGTTTTAAATTTATATTTTGTATGTCCTAGGTCAAACAACATGGCTGCCGTTACTAAAAATAGAACACAGGGGTAAATTGCAGTTTTTGGCAAATAACTCGAAAACCATTACAGATATCAAAAATCTGACATTAAATAAAATAATCAGCATGACAAGGTCTACCCACCCTGAAATTTTGAAGAAAATCTGATGACCCATCTTAGAGTTATTGCCCTTTTTCCGTAAAATTTTCAAAATTTTGATGTTTTTTTATTTTTTATTAAAAAAACTATAACAGATAGAGGTTAATTTTCATTGCAAAAATGTTCAACATGTCAAGATCTACTTACATGGAAATTAATATATTGGTCAAATTTTTCGTGATTTTATTCTTTTTGTCCTATACTTCAAAACTGCGGGGAAAATAGTTTAACGTTTAACACTATGGGAAAACATTTTCTAAGATCGCATTCTAAAAAACCATTAGGCCAATTGGATGCAACCTGGTCACAATAGTCTGCAGTTGGCCCCTTTGAAAAATGTTTCTGTCAAGTTATCATCTCATCCAAGATGGCCGCCAGCAGGGAACATAGTTTAACATTAGACCCTATGGGAAAGCATTCAAAGATCTTCTCTGAAACAACAATGCCAATTTTATCCAAACTTGGTCACAATACTCCTTGGTTGGTCCCCTTCAAAACATATGTCTGGCAAGTCTGCACATCATCCAAGATGGCTGCCAGCAGGGAACTTAGTTTAACATTGTACCCTATAGGAAAACACATTCAAAGTTTTTTTTCCTCTGAAACTACTAGACCAATTTTTTTGAACAAAATTTGGACACAATAGTCCTTAGTTGGCCCTCTTTGAAAAAAAATGTGGCAAGTCTGCATCCCATCCAACATGGCCCCCAGCGGGGAACATAGTTTAACATTGGCCCCTATGGGAAAGCTTTCAATGATTTTCTCCTCTGAAACAACAAATCTAATTGGTTCCAAACTTGGTCACAATATTTCACGGGTAATCCCCTTTAGAAAATTGTCCATCAAGTCTTCACCTCATTCTAGATGGGAACTTAGTTTAACATTTGACCTTATGGGAAAACATGAGCAAAGATCTTCTCCTCTGAAATTACTAGGCCAATTAAAACCAAACTTAGTCATAATTGTCCTTGGACGATGCCCTTGAAAGTTTTTGATTTTTTTTTTTCTTTTCTGAGTTGGCCTCCTTCAAAAATGGTAACCATATCCAAAATGTTTGCTATCATGAATATAGTTCAACTTTGAAGCAAATACCATCAAGGTCTATAAACATACTCGAAAATGATGTCCTTTATTATTTATTTATATGCTCATGTAGGCCTATGTGGGCCAGTGATTAAATAAATGAAATTACTGTTCCATGTTCTATGTTCTACACTTTCGGAGTCGAAGATGTACTGTTTATAAGGGGTTGTACTCATACATACAAGGCTTCTCTGGTTCGATGTCGACATGCTGGTGTTTCCTTTGGATCAATTCAATATAACGATCAAATAAAAACTCAGAAACATACGAATAAACAGTTAAGAATATGAAGATCACGCCTTGAACCTTGCACAAAAAATGGTGGGTTAACACTGTTTTAACCATGCAGCTTTCCGTGATCTACGTATAATTCAAAGGTCCTACTTTTCAGAAATAAATCAGTGCTTCAAGCTATGGTTTCTTAACTCTCGGACAAAATATACCAATTAGAGTACGAAATGAATTGTTTTATAATTGTAAATAAGTGGACGAACCCACTTGTGAGCTTTTGATTATTAAAGCTATGGTACATGTACGATGCTATCAAGTTTTGTAGATGCTAATATTGATTGACAACGTCGGCGTGGCCTAACAAACTTTTTGCCATTATTTTTTCATATTAGGGCAGAAGCAAATACTGAAAATATTTTATCAATGAAATCAAAGAAAAGTCATCAAATATAAATTTCCGATAATTAACCACATAGGGAATCATATTATTTTAATCTTTTCGGGTGCACTGAAACTGGGACTATAGACATTATTTGGTACATTTGTCTTTGAAAAAATATGGAATGCCGTCTGCAAGTATCAACATTACATATTATTTCAACAATTTTGTAATCTATGGATTATTTTTCTCCCTCTTTAATTGACATTTATTTATCTTATGTCAGTAAATTAAAACGAGTTCCACAATACTTAATAAAGACACTGACATTGAGCATAATTATTCTTGAGTTCCTGACTAACATGTTCCGGAAACAAAAGGTGCTACATCATTCTTTACAATCAGATATATACAAAATAATGGAAGTTTTGTTTTTGATACAAGAAATATTGGCGAACAATAATGGACGAGCCCCTTGTCATTGTATTCCTGGAAAACTGTAAATAATTTACTTTATTTTGGCGGATATCGAAATGCAAGGTCCAAATAGCTCAGAACTTTGATTCTCATATCAGAATAACGATATTTCTGGAGAAAAATCGAGCAAAAGTCGATATACTGTTTTTAATGTTATGTAAAGAAGAAAGTGGATACAAGTTAGGCGTCAATAAGTCAAAAATAACAAAACCCACAATGCATGTGCCGATGCGCTAACTAGCTAACTTGGAGAGACGATCCTTTAATGTCGTAAATGTCTTCATGATACAACAAGCGGCAAATTTGATTGTTATTTGATTGTATGCAAAGGAAAGTCAACCAGTGCTACAAATCTAAGGGACAAGATGAAAGGCAAGAATAAAAGTGTTGTTCCATTTCTAGGTTTTACCATATTATTGTAGAGACTTTGACTCCTGTCCATTTAATTCATATCCTATCATTGTTTATTACAAAGACCATGGCACTCTCCCACATATACTTTCGGAGTAGAAGATGCACGAGGAATTGTACTCCGATAAACAAGGACGCTCTGATTCAATGTCGACATGCTGGGGTTCCCGTTTGGTTCGGGTGAGTTAGGGGTGGTTCCCGCAGCCTCTTGTTATTGTAATTCCATTTAAGATGCAAAAAAATTTAACTCAAAACACCATAAAGTATATGAAGATCATGCCTTGGCCCCTGCACAGAAAGTCGGTGGGTTAACACTGTTTTAAATATACAGCTTTAGGCACCAATTTTCAGGAATAAGACGGTATTTCAAGAATTAGTTTCTAACTGTCGGACGAAAAATACAAACTATAGTTCAAAATCTTTAAATAAATGAATTGTTTTTTACGTAACAATTGTACCATCTTTGACTTTTTAATGTCTAAATGAATAAATCGTGTCTCAAATAATTACATATGATCAGCAAAAACAGTCGTTGCTCCCTGGATGATACATACCTTCGACATGAAAATATAGATCTGGTCAAATGAGCCATAACATTTATGAATAATTGAATAAAAATGAATAATATAAATTAAGCTAAACGACAGTTGCGTTACTGTTTAGTGTTATATTATCAACACATCTTTGCACATTCTTCTAAATCAACGAAAATATCTACCGGGATGAATTCTGGTCTCGCAGCCGCTGTCATTTTTCCATTGTTGTTATCACTGTAGTGTTCATTATATAACTAATTATTTGAGTAGATTATCGTTCAACGTTTTTCTTATTTAAGCCTTCAGGGTATTGCCAATTTTATCCTCCGAAACAGTGCTTCTAAATCATATATGAAATCCCAAACACAATATTATAAATGAGGTCTGGTCATTATTGAGGGTTAGTACTGATGTTTAATATATTCTCTTTTCCTAGCTTAAAATTTGCTCTTTATATATATTCTTGTAATTCAATACGTTAAAAAAGTGGTAAAATGTATATTTGAGATCCTAAAAATTATATTCCAGAATGAGAAGCATGGGTCCTTTTATCAGCTAGCTTGTGACCAGTCTGACCTGCCCTGTCAAGCCTTTAAATTATAATGAAACTACTCTGGTTATGTATTTGTTAACCTGATTTTTTAGTTGGCTTATCTTGTTTTTGTTGTAATTTTTTTTATAAAAAAAAGTTTCATCAGACTTTAAACTACAGATTCAATATTATCCGATGTCTTTGGTATATTTCAGTCCGGCGTTGAGTTGTATATAAAGGATGTATTGTTATAAGAACATTTGAGTGGTTGAGTATAACCTTTTTTATTGGTACATATTATGATTGGTTTATTTAAGCTGTTGTGGTGAATAAATTGAATTCTTAATAAAAAAAAAACTTGCAATCACAGTAAAATAGATCAGTCGTTCTATATTTATTTCGCAGACCTTCAGTTTAACTTTGGTATTTCCAACATCTCGTGTCCTGAAAATTTATTTCACTTGTTGCGAGAAATTTTACAATTAACCAGTTCTTTAGTTGTAGAATCAATACAACTACTATCCTCGGGAATAAATAGTCAACTAGACAGCGCAGCAGAATTGACTGAATATTAAGGAAATAGGAAAAAGCTTACCAAAATTACAGAAAAAAAATTATAAGTAGATGCTTAACCCATGATATATTATGTATCGTCAATGGTGTAGATTCTTGATATATGCAAATACAAATATAAAATGATAGAAGTTGTGTTTCTGATAAGAGAAATATTGTCGACAATAATGGACGAACCCACTTGTATTATGGACGAACCCACTTGTATTATGGACGAACCCACTTATATAATGGACGAGCCGACTTGTGGACGAGACTATTATTGGAGACAATATTCGAAATATTAGAAACAAAACTTCTGTTCGATTCTTTTTATTGGTAATTAACTAAATCATTTGACAGAACAAATTTTGAAAAAAGAATTTTTTTTAATTAGAAAATTGACATTCTTACGATCCTTATAGTTTTTTGTAGATGTTTATTTCTTTGTAATACATTGAGGCACTGATTGACAACGTAGGAGTGGCCTAACAAACTTTTTGCTAATATTTTTTATTCGGGAGTAGCAAATACTGAAAATATTTACTCGATGAAATCAAAGAAAACTCGTACAAATTGCCGATAATTTTCCACCTAGGTAATTATATTGTTTAATTGTCCTCCATTCAGCATCACTTCGGGTGCACTGAACTGGGACTATATATATAATTTGGTACATTTTTGGAAAAAAAATGTGGAATGTTGTCTGCAAGTATTAACATTACACATTTAATTGACATTTAAAATCTTTTGGTGTTCTTGCTTTTGCCTTGTCTAAATAAAGACACTGACATTACATGTCGGAAGCATAATTATTCTTCAGTTCCTGACTAACATGTTCCGGAAACAAAGGCGCTACATCATTATTTACAATCAGATATTCAATGATAACAACCTTGTTGCATGTCATTGTATTCCTGGAAAACTGTAAATTATTTACTTTATTTTGGCGGATATCGATTAGATCAAACTGAAATGTCGTGCGAAATATAAATACAAGGTCCAAATAGCTCAGAACTTTGATTCTCGTATTAAAATAAAAGTAGTTCTGAAAAAAAAACTCGTGTAAAACAGAGGAAACTGGATATGAGATAGGCGTTGATAAGACTATCAGTGACAATACAAACCACAAAGCAAAGATATGCCAGGGCGGTGGTTCGACCACAGCAGCGTGAAATAACTTTTGTATCATTTTGCTTACTACAAAGTCCAAAGTATTTACTGCTTCATATAATCTGAAGTGTGATCAAATTATCAATAACTTTATTCCAAGTTTAAGCCAAGATACAAGATATTACTAAGGTAAAATGCTATCAAAATAGTCAATCTCTGAAATTTTCAGAATTAAATCATCAAGGTAAAATACATATTTTTGACACTTGATATTGTTTCTTAATAATTTGTGTGCTTTTATTTGGCTACATAGAAATGGATTTTGTAGAGTAAAAACAAAAGACAAATGGGGGGGGGGCTGAAAATGTGGATATACAGCTACATGTATTGTAACTTGTATGCGAATGATTTTAAACACAGTTATTTTTTTTCAATAACACTAACATTTGGAAAAAAATGAAAATTAAAAAAATAAATGACAGTCTTATTTAGATGTGTCAAATTTTTAAGTGACATTTTAACTTAAGCAGTATCTTTTATTGTGGACTTGGCGGGGTTTATACGGACTTAAGCGGATGACACTTTTTGTGGACTTCACTGGAATGTTTGTAAGCTTTCCTGTGGATTATTGTAGAAAATAGCAGTGTTGTGGACTTTAATAGTGGACTTTTACGGTGCCAAACATTAACTTTTCTACTGTGCAAACAAACATGTAATATCTTATGCATTAGGTGCCTTGACGGCAATAAATTAAAATCTTGAAGACAGTAAAAATATGATTCTACAAAGTAACTTAAATTTATGACCTTTTCATGCCCAATATTATAAAACCATAGGAAAGATTCTAAAGGTAATGCTTAATGTTTTTTTTTCAAATATGAGGAACTATTCTACAATGATCAAAAGTTCACAATATCTTATAATACTATAGAAAGTAATAAAAAATGGTTTCAATACAGAATTGTACACAGGATCTGGGGGGACAACTAAATCACTGTATAAAATAAAACTGAAACCCCCAGACAAAATGTCCTTTTTGTTCGCCAATGTCTTGAACTGTTGATCATAACGTCCTAGTTTGTGATTAAATATCAAAACCTTAACTGAACATGAGTGGATTTTTCAAAAATAAAACGAACAAAATTCAGATGTATAGGTCGATCTTAACTTGAATAGCTATGAGATATTGAAAAGAAACCATAAGAAAAAGACACAAACCGCATGGCAACCTGGACTAAAATGCTTCAAAATTAGTTTGAAATTGATACAAAATTTCTAAGTGACACAGTATCAACACGTGTGTAGAAGTTGGTATAAATATATGTCAATACTTCCATGGTATTACTGATGGTTTACTAAATCTGTTTTTTAGAATACTAGATCGAACCAGTCTGAGATAATTGTACCCCAATAGCCCGAACAATAGAATCATTCTGAGATACAAAAACATGTATTTGTACCTCAATAGCTCGAACAACTCTCTAGCTCGAATTGTTTTCATTGGTGCCTATAAATTTTGTAAATTTTCTGTTGATACTTGAGTGAGAAACATGGGTCGGTTATCTCCCTGTACCAAGGTAGTTATATATATGGTTAAAGTGGAGATAATTTTAATTTAGATATCAAAAGAATGTATTGATACGCTAATCAAAGGATCTTTACTTTGAACCGTACAAAACTAACTTGGTAAGGGAGATAACCGACAGATGTTCCTCATTCCACTGTTGAATTCTTCCTTTTCTATCCACAGTTCACACTTTATTACCCTTTCTGGTTCGATCGTATAAGATTTTTGCCAAAGAAAAACAAACAAAAACATTTATTAATTATTCCATGGTAATTAAACAAGACATCAAATGCGAGATATTTACATTTCATAATACACCTGGTTCTGATGATATCCAAAGGCTTTTAAAATTGTTGCACCATTTGTTTACCAATTAATATCGGTTGCGCATTTTTAACCGGTCATATTGAATTACTATTCCTCTCCGGGGACTAATTTCCAACACTTGATATGCAAAGAAATCAATACATGATATATAGATTCCTTTATCAAGTTTGAATAAGGCCGAGCGCAGCAAGACACGAACAATTGAAATTTGAAAAAAAATGAAACATACGTATATTTTGAAAAATTGCTAGTTTTGACCCCTTTGAATCCCTTAAAGATCGGAAAGGTATTTGCAACGCCAAACTCCTTGGCATACCATAAAATACTCACAGATACGAGAATACAAGGGGGAAAAATTCCATTGGAATCCGATTGAAAATAGAGATTTCAAAAATTTTGAAACATGCAGTTTTGCTCCTTTGTTCCATTAAAACTTGGCAATGGTGCCAGCTATCGCAAATCCGTTGACATATTACTGAAAGCTCACAATAAGAAGAATACCAAAGAAAAACAATCCCATCCAATTCGATGAAAATAAAACTTTCAGGCAATATCGCATTTTCAATTTTTGACCGTTTGTACCCTCATAGCTCGGAAAGGAAACAAATATCAATAATGTGATGAATTAAGTAAAAAAATTCTAAGGAGCCTATTACAAAAAAACTGTATCGAAATCGAGCAAGAAGAAAACTAACTAGATTTGCAATTGCAAGCAATAGCTGATGTCGCTCCAGACGTTCAAGTCGATGATTCCATCTTGTTTGTAGTGTCAGAATCTACTTAGAAATAAATTTTCGTTCAAATCGAACAATGTTGAAATTTTGACGTATTTTGGTGGCCATCTTGAATATTGCAGACATTTTACAAAATTTTTCGCATGAATTCCTTCCTCTCATCTTATTAAACATTGATACAAAATATGAACCAATTCTGCCATTCAGTTCCTGATTTATTGAATCCTCAATATTTTGACGTAAAATGGCGGCCATCTTAAAAATGGCAGCCATTTTAAAAATTTTTATTAGTGCATGCACATCCTCTCATGGTGGTTCAACTTGGTACCAAGTATGAATGAATTGTGTTTGAGAAAATAGCCGGACAAAAATCATTGGAAGAAAATAAAAGTGAAAAGCAATAACAATACTAGATTTGCAATTGCAAGCAATAGCTGATGTCGCCCCTGGCAGCCAATTCGATGATTCCATCTTGTTCGTAGCGTCAAAATCTACCTAGAAATCAATTTTCGTTGAAATCGGACAAAGTTGAAATTTTGACGTATTTTGGCGGCCATCTTGGAAATGGCGGCCATTTTGAAAATTTTTTCGGTAACCTGCACTTCTCGTTATGGTGATCTAACTTCCTGCCAAGTTTCATTTCCTTACATCAAACTGTTTTCTCAAAATAGTCCGGACAAAAATGTGTGGAAGAACAATAATAACAAGTGATAACTGTGTTCGCAAGCGAAACACAAAAGTCTCCCAAACGAACCCCCATATCGGATTTCAAGGCATTACGAGACTCCCTAAGAAAAAAAATTAGGCAGGGGTGACCCTTATAACCTATGTAATTCATACTTCTCAAAATTCCTATTTTTTATCACAAAACTCAATCTCTAAACC
>MJUU01044965.1:10586-37331 GCA_002080025.1 Modiolus philippinarum
TCCTTGGCATACCATAAAATACTCACAGATACGAGAATACAAGGGGGAAAAATTCCATTGGAATCCGATTGAAAATAGAGATTTCAAAAATTTTGAAACATGCAGTTTTGCTCCTTTGTTCCATTAAAACTTGGCAATGGTGCCAGCTATCGCAAATCCGTTGACATATTACTGAAAGCTCACAATAAGAAGAATACCAAAGAAAAACAATCCCATCCAATTCGATGAAAATAAAACTTTCAGGCAATATCGCATTTTCAATTTTTGACCGTTTGTACCCTCATAGCTCGGAAAGGAAACAAATATCAATAATGTGATGAATTAAGTAAAAAAATTCTAAGGAGCCTATTACAAAAAAACTGTATCGAAATCGAGCAAGAAGAAAACTAACTAGATTTGCAATTGCAAGCAATAGCTGATGTCGCTCCAGACGTTCAAGTCGATGATTCCATCTTGTTTGTAGTGTCAGAATCTACTTAGAAATAAATTTTCGTTCAAATCGAACAATGTTGAAATTTTGACGTATTTTGGTGGCCATCTTGAATATTGCAGACATTTTACAAAATTTTTCGCATGAATTCCTTCCTCTCATCTTATTAAACATTGATACAAAATATGAACCAATTCTGCCATTCAGTTCCTGATTTATTGAATCCTCAATATTTTGACGTAAAATGGCGGCCATCTTGAAAATGGAAGCCATTTTTGAAAATTTTTGTTAGTGCATGCACATCTTCTCATGGTTGTTCAACTTTGTGCCAAGTATAAATGAATTTTGTCCAGGCATCTTTGAGAAAATAGCCGGACAAAAAACATTGGAAGAAAATAAAAGAGAAAAGCAATAACAATACGAGTGATAATGTGTTTGCAAGCAAACACAGAAGTCGCCCAATCAGAATTAATTCTTTAATGTTCTTTGAAAGAACAATGAATCCTCGATTTAAGAATTAAGGATTTAAAACTCAACGTGATTCTGTCCATCATTGATATTGGTAGATATGATTAACATATAAACACTATGTGATTGCATCAGAAAAATCATTCCTATTTTCATATTATGAAGTAAGGCCTCTATGGCGTGTAATTATATCAAAATTTTAAATTACATTGAAATACATCAGTTTCATTGAATTTTGACCACCCATTTTTGAGAAAACCATTACGTCAATTGTTCAAAATCAATTTCTAGCTCTTTCCCGGAAGTTGCGTCATAATATTCTCATCATTGATTAACAATTTAAGCTTAATACTGTATGTACATTTATTGATACTTTTACATGAAATAAAAGTTTTGGCCATGGCCTTGAACTTTGACCTTGACCTCCTTTTGAAGGTCACATCTTCCTTAACATTTTTTGTATTGAATGTCTCTTTGTATCTTCAATGGTATTTGAGCTATAAGCAAAAAACCCGAAATCAGACATCAAAAATCGGGTTTTGGTCCATAGGCCCAAAACCGTTGGTCCAATAATTTTGGACCCGATGTAACAAATGTAGATCTTAACAAGATACACATTTCTGCCATTACATGTTACCAGCTATCTATTATAGTTAATGAGATAATCCAATGACAGCATGAAGGGTCATAGTTCAAAGTTACCAATGACCTTTGACCTTGGCATTTTTAAATGTAACACATATCACCTAAGATGAATGGAAAAGGTTTCAGGTTTCTATCTCTTACCGTTTTCGAGAAAAACCTAGGGGCAAGGGACATAATTCCTGAACGGTTGACCATAGAATTTTGGTCCAAATGATACAAATGTCGGTCATGACCTAACTAACATTTTTGTCATTACATTGTATCAGCTATGTGTTACAGTTTCCGAGTTAATCCAATAATAAGATTTGGGGTCAAAGTTCAAAGTGACCAATGATGGTGGTCATTAGGAAAATTTCAACACCCAAGTGCACATCTTAGGGTGGTGATCTATCTACCTGTGAAGTTTGATTATGATTGGGCAAGTGATCTCTGAGAATTTGGTTGGACAAGACGATTTTTGAGGCGGAATAATAATAATAACAAGTGATAATGTGTTTGCAAGCAAACATAGAAGTCGCCCAACCAGAATTAATTCTTTAAGGTTCTTTGAAAGAACAATGCGTCCTCGATTCAAAAATTTTAAAGGACTTAAAACTCATCAAGATTCTGTCTATCAGTGATATCAGTATTTTTTTTTATTTACTTGTACGCACTTTGTGGTTGCATCAGAAAAATAATTTATATTTATATATTATGAAGTAAGGCACTTCCTCTATTGTGTGTAATTATATCAAAATTTTAAATTACATTGAAATACATATCAGTTTCATTGAATTTTGACCATCCATTTTTAAGAAAACTATTACTTTAATTGTTCAAAAACAATTTCTAGGTCTTTCGAGGAAGTTGCGTCATGATATTCTCATCATTGATCAACAGTTTAATCTTAATATGTACATTTACTGATACTTTATGTGAAATAAAGTTTTTGGCCATGGCATTGAACTTTGACCTTGACCTCCTTTTGAAGGTCACATCTTCCCTAACATTATTTGTATTGAATGTCTCTTTATATCTTCAATGATATTTGAGCTATAAGCAAATAACCCGAAATCGGACGTCAAAAATCGGGTTTTGGGCCATAGGCCCAAAACGGTTGGTCCAATAATTTTGGACCCAATGTAACAAATGTAGATCTTAACAAGATACACATTTTTGCCATTACATGTTATCAGCTATCTATTATAGTTTATGAGTTAATCCAATGACAAGATCAAGGGTCAAAGTTCAAAGTGACCAATGACCTTTGACCTTTGCATTTTTAAATGTAACACATATCACCTAAGATGAATGGAAAATGTTTCGGGTTTCTATCTCTTACCGTTTTCAAGAAAAACCTACTTAAAAGATATGATGAAATTTTCAAGGGGCATAACTCCTGAACAATTGACCATAGAGTTTCGGTATAAATGTAACAAATGTCGGTCATGACCTAACTAACATTTTTGTAAATACACTGTATTAGCTATCTGTTACAGTTTCCGAGTTAATCCAATAATAAGATTTGGGGTCAAAGTTCAAAGTGACCAATGATGGTGGTCATTTGGAAAATTTCAACACCCAAGTGCACATCTTTGGGTGGTGATCTATCTACCTGTGAAGTTTGATTATGATATTGCAAGTGATCTCTGAGAATTTGGTTGGACAAAATGATTTTTGAGGCGGAATAATAATAACGAGTGATGATATGTTTGCATGCAAACACAAGTCACCCAAACCAGATTCCATACCCAATTCCCTTTTGAAAAATGCTGTGTTGTATATTTATCACCAATGATTGTAATGATGTGTTTTGAAATATTTGTTTCTATTCCTTATGTAAGAACTAGTGTCATAAACTCATTATCTTTTCGTCTATCAGTGTTAGTAGTACTTTGATTCACAAGTTAACACTTCATAAGTATATGTACTGTATTGCATCAGAAAGGAAGTTGCGTCATAATGGTTTCATTATTGATTCATTGATGAAACCAACATTCAAAGCTTAATATGTACATTTATTGATACTTTAATGTGAAATAAAGCTTTGGGGATGTGACCTTGACCTTTGACCTTGACCTCATTTTGAAGGTCCAGACTTCCTGATCATTTTGTACGTTGAATGTCTTTTAGTATCTTCAAAGGTATTTGAGCTATAAGCAAAAAACACAAAATTCGGACATCAAAATCGGTTTTCGGCCCATAAACCGAAAACGGTTGGTCCGATAATTGTGGACCCAATGTAACAAATGTAGATCTTAACAAGACACACATTTTTGCCATTACATGTTATCAGCTATCAATTACGGTTTATGAGTTATTACAAAAACAAGGTCTACGGTCAAAGTTCAAAGTGACCAATGACCTTTGACCTTGGCATTTTTAAATGTAACACATATCACCTAACTTGAATGGAAAAGGTTTCAAGTTTCTATCTTTTACAGTTTTCGAGAAAAAACATGCTAAAAGAGGTGACGAAACTTTGAAGGGGCATAACTCTTGAACGGTGCATCATAGAATTTTGGTCCAAATGTAACAAAGGCCCGTCATGACCTAATAAACATTTTGTCATAACAATTAATCAGCTATCATTTACACTTTTCGAAATATTCCAATAACAAGATTTGAGGTCAAAGTTCAAAGTGACCAATGACCGTGGTCATTTTGGAAATTCAAAGACCTTCTTGCACATCTTGGGGTGGCTGTCCACATTGGTGCCATGTTTCATTAAGTTTGGAATACCCATTTCTGAGATAATGTTTGGACAAAGTTTGAAAATCCATTGAGGAATAATAATAACAATAAGAAACAGAGTAAAAACAATAAGTCACCAAACTTCATTTGGGTGACTTAATAACAAAGAAACGGAACAATAACAATATGTCTCCCCGACTACGTCTGGGGCGACATAATAACAAAGAAACGGAACAATAACAATATGTCTCCCCGACTACGTCTGGGGCAACATAATAATAAGAAACGGTGCAAACACAAGAAGTCGCCAAACTTTGTTTGGGCGACTTAATAATAATAAGAAATGGTGCAATCACAAGAAGTCGCCAAACTTTGTTTGGGCGACTTAATAATAAAAATTTATAACTGTATAAAGATGCTGATACAAAAGTCTCCCAAACGAAGTCCTAAATCAGAAATCCGGGCTACGAAACACCTGTCTGTAGAGTTTCATTCAATTCTAAGCACTTTCAATTTCCCGCCTTTTTTCTGTTTCCATGGCAACGGATGCAATTTTGAAGTCTTGGACACCGGAAACCTTTTCTGCATGTCCTAAGCAACCTTCATGTAAATTTTCATCCGATTCTGAGCACTTTAATTTTATTGCCTTTTTTGCCGTTTCCATGGCAACTGGTTCCATATTGAAGTCTTGGACACCGGAAACCTTTTCCCAATGTCCTATGTAACCTTCCAATAAATTTTCATGCGATTCTGAGCACTTTGATTTTCCCACCTTTTTTGGCGTTTCCATGGCAACCGGTGCCATATTGAAGTCTTGGACACCAGAAACCTTTTCCCCATGTCCTAAGCAACCTTCATGTAAATTTTCATCCAATTCTGAGCACTTTGATTTTCCCGCCTTTTTTGCCATTTCCATGGCAAAATTCAATTTGAAAATTTCAAGCCCCCATTGCATCTTTCGGGATGAGGGTCTATCATCCTGTGAAATTTGGTCAAGATCCGACTATTAGTCTTTGAGAAAATGGTCGGACAAATTTTTGGCGGAAAGAGAAGAAGAAGAACAAAAAAATAATAAGAATTGAGTAAAAACAATAAGTCTCCCCAAACTTCGTTTGGGAGACTTAATAAGAAACGGTGCAAAAACAAGAAGTCCCCAATCTTTGTGCAATTTAGTTTTTGAGAAAGAACACAAAATAGGCAAAATCAGCCATTCGTAACTTGGCGGCCATCTTGGAAATGGCAACCATTTTGAAAATTTTTGGTCGGTGCATGCACTTCTCCTAATGGTGGTCCAACTTTGTGCCAAATATGAATGAGCTCTGTGAAAGCACTTCCGAGAAAATAGCCTGACAAAAATAGGTGGAAGAAAAAAACAATAATGAATAAGTAATAACTGTGTTCGCAAGCGAAACACAAAAGTCTCCCAAACGAACTCCCATATCGGATATCAAGGCATTAGGAGAATCCCTCAAAAAAATTTGAGCAGGGGTTCCCCCTATAAATTACTTTATACATATTGCTGATATTAAGTTATTACACGCAGAAGAAAGCAAGTATTTCTTAAAATTATAGTTTTCTTGCTTTGTTTCCATTGCAACCAAATGCAATATTAACCTTTACATACAATTTCATTCCTTGTTTCAAAAAAAAAAATTTAAAAAAAATTGGGCTGGGGTTCCACTTATTACCAAAGTAATACATATAGCTGTAATAAAAATACAACAATTAACAATTATCAACAGTAATTATGATTTTCTCAAAATTCTAAGTTTTTTTGGCTAGTATCCATGGCAACCATATTTATTTTGTAATGTTCCAATCCATTACAATCATTTTAAACCCTCCTCCAAAAAAAATTTGGGCAGGGGTTCCCCTTATAATCTAAGTAATACATATTGTGGTAATCAAAATACTATTATCAACAAAAACTACTATTTTTCCAAAATTTCCATTTTTTTGGCATGGTTTCCATGGCAACAGTAGTTATTTTGAAATTTCCAATGCTGTGGAACCCTTTCTTACATGACCCACATCTGTCCCATGAAGTTTCATGGAGCTAGTGTTTATAGGTTTTGAGAAACAATGAAGTATATGATGAAAATCATTCAAAATTTCATTTTCCCATAGGATTACTATAGGACGACCCCACCCCTTTTTGACCCCCCCAAAAGTACCCTTAATGGACCCCCTTTGAAAAATTTTTCTGGCTGCACATCTAGATACATGGGGCTAGTATGCTACCAAATTTGAAAGCTCTAGGTCTTATGGTCTCTGAGATTTTCAATGAACAAGTTCATTGCGACGAGAATAAAGAAAGATGGAAGAATAATAATAATAACAAGTGATAACTGTGTTCGCAAGCGAAACACAAAGGTCTCCCAAACGAACCATCATATCGGATTTCAAGGCATTACGAGACTCCCTCAAAAAAGAAATTTGGACAGGGGTTCCCCTTATAACCTTTGAAATACATATTTCTCAAAATTCCTATTTTTTATCAGAAAACACAATTTTTCTACAAAAAAATATGTTTATGGTTTTGTTTCCATGACAAACAAGTGCTATTTTGTCCATTACACCCAATTTCAGACCCTTTCAAAATTTCAAAAAAAATTGGGCAGGAGTTCCTCTTATGAGGTATGTATAATGGATTTCCTATTATAATGGATTTCCTTTGTTTGGGTTCTTAGTGCTGCTGATGAGGAATAAATTTCCGAAATGGCCATACAGCTCATTAAAAAATTTTTGCAGTTGGAGTTAACATATGTGTTATTGTCTCATGTTCATTTACTCCATATCCTTTCGTAAAATATGTAATACACATTTCTCAAAATTCCTTCTTTTTTATCAAAAAAACTGATTTTTCAAAGAAATAAGTTTCTGGTTTTGTTTCCATGGCAACAAAATGCTCTTTTGTCCATTACACACTACTTCAGACCTCTTCCAAAAGAAAATTTGGGCAGGGGTTCACCTTATAACATATGTAATTCATATTTCTCAAAATTCCTTTTTTTTAATCAGAAAACTCAATTTTTCAAACAAAAAAAAATACGTTTCTGTTTTTGTTTCTATGGCAAACAAGTGCTCTTTTGTCCATTACACCCAATTTCAGACTCTTTCCAAAACAAAATTGGGGCAGGGGTTCCCCGTATAAGCTATGTAATACATATTTCTCAAAATTCCTTCTTTGTTTATCAGAAAACCTGATTTTTCAAAAAAAATAAGTTTCTGGTTTTGTTTCCATGGCAACCAAATGCTCTTTTGTCCATTAAACCTAATTTCAGACCTCTTGCCAAAGAAAATTTGGGCAGGGGTTCCCTTTCTAACCTATGTGATGCTTATTTCACAAAATTCCCTTTTTTAATCAGAAAACTAAATTTTTCAACAAAAAAATAGGTTTATGGTTTTTTCCATGACAAACAAGTGCTCTTTTGTCCATTACACCCAATTTCAGACCCTCTCCAAAAATTTGGGCAGGAGTTCCCCTTATAAGCTATGTAATACATATTTCTCAAAATTCCTTCTTTTTTATCATAAAGCCTGATTTTTCAAAAAAAAAGTTTCTGGCATTGTTTCCATGGCAACCAAATGCTCTTCTGTTCCGTTAAACCCAATTTCAGACCTCCTTCCAATAAAAAATTGGGCAGGGGTTTGCCTTATAACATATGTGATATGTATTGCAGTAATCAAAATATAATCATTAGCATAACTACTATTTTCTCAAAATTTCCATTTTTTGTTTGGTTTCCATGACAACCGAAATTATTTTTGAAGGTTCCTATGCTGTAGAACCCTTTCTTAAGTTACAAACACCTTTCCTATGGAGTTTCATAAAGGTAGTATTAAAAGTTTTTGAGATGCAGTGAGAGATAGGGTGAAAAACATGCAAAATTTCATTTTCCCATAGGGTTAACATGGCAGACCCCACCTCTTTTTGAGCCCCCCAAATGTACCAAAATAAACCCCCTTTGCAAAAATTTTTGTTTTAGGCACAACTAGATATATGGGGCCAACATCCTACAAAGGTTTTAATTTCTAGGTCAAATAGTTTCTGAGATCTGGTTCGGACGAGTTCATCCGGACGAGAATAAAGAAAGAAAGCGGAATAATAATAATAACAAGTTATAACTGTGTTCGCAAGCGAAACACAAAAGTCTCCCAAACGAACTCCCATGTCGGATTTCTGGGCATTATAAAACCCCTTTTTAAATTAAATTGAGCAGGGGTTCCCGTTATAATTTACTGCATACATATAGTTGAAATCAAAACATATCACACAGCAGAAAACACGTTTTTCTCAAAATAATAGCTTTTTGGCTCGGTTTCCATGGCAACCAAATGCTCCATTATTCATAACAATGAATTTCATACTTTGTTTCAAAAAAAATTTGGACAGGGGTTCCCCTTATAACCTAAATAATACATATAGCTGTAATGAAAATACAATATTGTCAATAATAAATGCTTTTTTCTCAAAATTTCAATTTTTTTGTATGGTTTCCATGGCAACAGTACTAATTTTGAAAATTATAGCATTTTGGCTTGGTTTCCATGGTAACCAAATGCTCTATTATCAATAACAATGAATTTCATACCTTGATTCAAAAAAAATTGGGCAGGGGTTCCCCTTATTACCTAAATAATACATATATCTGTAATGAAAATACAATTATCAATAATAAATGCGTTTTCTCAAAATTTCAATTTTTTGTCTTGTTTCCATGGCAACGGTACTAATTTGGAAATTTTTAATTCTATGGGACCCTTTCTTACATGACAAACATCTTTCCTATGAAGTTTCATGGAGTTACAGTTACTACTTTTCAAGATACAGTGAAAAAATGGTGAAAAAAATTCAAAATTTCATTTTCCCATAGGGTTAACATGGAGGACCCAACCCCTATTTGAGCCCCCCAAAAGTACCCTTAATGAACTTGTATCTGAAATTTTTTTGGATGTGGCACAACTAGATATATGGGGCTAACAACCTACAAAGTTTGAAAGCTTTAGGTCAAATGGTCTCTGAGATCTGTTTCGGACAAGTTCACGCGGACGAGAATAAAGAAAGAGGAATAATAATAAGAAACGCAACAAAAACAATAAGTCTCCCAAACTTTGTTTGGGAGACTTAATAAGAAACGCAACAAAAACAATAAGTCTCCCAACTTCGTTTGGGAGACTTAATAATAATAAAGAAACGAAAGTATCCTTTCGTAAAATAAAAAATAAAGAATAATATGCCATCCCGACTACGTCTGGGGCGATATAACTAGATTTGCAATTGCAAGCAATAGCTGATGTCGCCCCAGACGTCCAAGTCGATGATTCCAACTTGTTCGTAGTATCAAAATCTACCTAGAAATCACTTTTCCTTCAAATCGGACAATGCTGACATTTTGACGTATTTTGGCGGCCATCTTGAATATGGGGGACATTTTGAAAAATTTGCATGAATTCTTTCCTCTCATCTTATTAAACATTAATACAGAATATGAACCATTTCTACCATTCAGTTCCTGTTTATTGAATCCTCAATATTTTGACGTGAAATGGCGGCCATCTTAAAAATGGCTGCCATTTTGAAAATTTTTGTTAGTGCATGCACATCTTCTTATGGTGGTTCAACTTTGTGCCAAGTATGAATGAATTCTGCCCAGGCATGTTTGAGAACGAAGCGGGGCAAAAATCATTGGAAGAAAATAAAAGAGAAAAGCAATAACAATACTAGATTTGCAATTGCAAGCAATAGCTGATGTCGCCCCTGACAGCCAATTCAGTGCTTCCATCTTGTTAGCAGCGTAAAAATCTACCTGGAAATCCATTTTCGTTGAAATCGGACAAAGATGAAATTTTGACGCATTTTGGCGGCCATTGTGAAAAAAAATTTCTTGCATACTCACCTCCAGTTAGTAATCCAACTTTGTGCCAAATATGATTGAAATCTGTGCATGCATTATTGAGAAAATATCAGTTTTATTAGTCCCCTACCGGCATCGCCGAAGGCGACTTTAGGTTTGCACTTCGTCAGTCCGTCAGTCAGTCAGTCCGTCAGTCCGTCACACTTAAGTTTTCCGGACTTTTTTTCTAAACCGTTCCACATATTGACCTAATATTTGGTATGTGAGTCTACCATCATGAGTTACAGATGAAGTTCGTGTTTGGTTCCGGTCCACTGACTTTGGACGGAGTTAAGGGACTTGGACTTTGACTATTTCGGTAAAATATCAGTTTTCCGGACTTTTTTTCTAAACCGTTCCACTTATTGACCTAATATTTGGTATGTGAATCTACCATCATGAGTTACAGATGAAGTTGGTGTTTGGTTCCGGTCCACTGAGATTAGACGGAGTTATGGCCGACTAGGACTTTGACTGTTTCGGTAAAATGTCAGTTTTCCCGATTTTTTTTCTAAACCGTTCCATATATTGAGCTAATATTTGGTATGTGATTCTACCATAATGAGTTACAGATGAAGTTTTAGTTTTGTTCCGGTCAATTGATTTTGAACGCAGTTATGGGCCTTTGACTTGGTAAAATATGGTAAAATGGTAAAATATAGGTTTTCCAGACTTTTTTTTCTAAACCGTTTCAGATATGAAGCTTATCTTTGCTACGCGAGTCTACCACTACGGGTTACAGATCAAGTTAGAGTTTGGTTCCAGTCCATTCATTTTGGACGGAGTTATGGGCCTTTGACTTAAAGAATATTTTGGTAAAATATAGGTTTTCCGGACTTTTTTTCTTAACCGTTTTCAGATATGAAGCTAATATTTGCTACGTGAGTCTACCACTATGGGTTACAGATCAAGTTCGAGTTTGGTTCCAGTCCATTGATTTTGGACTGAGTTATGGGCCTTTGACTTAGAACATTTGGGTAAAATATAGGTTTTCCAGACTTTTTTTCTAAACCGTTTCAGATATTTAGCTGATATTTGCATTGTTAATCATCTACTATGGGTTACAGATCAAGTTTGAATATGGGTTGGGTCCATTGATTTTTGACTAAGTTATGGGCCTTGGGCTAGGAAAACTTTTCTTTAACTATTTTTGCTGGTATCACTGAATTATTCCACCGGTTGGGGACTCCTGTATTGCCTTGCAATACGATCCACACTTGTTTAAATTTGGACCAAATTCGAATTTTTCGTATTCGTGCAGCCATCTTGAAAATAGCGGACATTTTGAGAAAAAAAATTCTTGAATGCACATCTCCAGATAGTGATCCAACTTTTTACCAAATATGATT
This sequence comes from Modiolus philippinarum, assembly GCA_002080025.1. NCBI lineage: Eukaryota > Metazoa > Mollusca > Bivalvia > Mytilida > Modiolidae > Modiolus > Modiolus philippinarum. The sequence continues at coordinate 22,049 of MJUU01044965.1, forward strand.
GAATTCAGTTCAGGCATCATTGAGAAAATACCCAGACAAAAAGAGGTTGAAGAAAGAATAATAATAATAAAAAAGAAACGGACAAAGAACAATATGTCGTCCCGACTACGTCTTGGGCGACATAACTAGATTTGCAATTGCAAGCAATAGCTGATGTCGCCCCTGACAGCCAATTCGATGCTTCCATCTTGTTCGCAGCGTCAAAATCTACCTATAAATCGATTTTCGTTGAAATCGGACGAAGTTGAAATTTTGACGTATTTTGGCAGCCATCCTGGAAATAGTCGGCCATTATGTAAATTTTTATTTTGCTGCATGCCCATCTTCTTATGATTATTCAACTGTTTGCCAAATATGAATGAATTCTGTCATAGCATGTGTGAGATTTCATCATTTTTACTGAAATCGGACAAAGTTGGAACGTCAACGTAACTTGGCAGTCATCTTGGAAATGGCAGCCATTTTGAAATTTTTTTTTGTTGCATGCACATCTCTAAGGTGATCCAACTTTGTACCAAATATGAATAACATCTGTCAATGCATCTTTGAGAAAACGCCCGGACAAAAGTATGTGGAAGAAAGAAACAATTGTGGAATAATAATAATAATAACAAAGAAACGGACCAAAAACAATATGTCGTCCCGACTACGTCTGGGGCGACATAAAAATATGATAATTGCCCCTGTATGGTTCCATTTAAATTCTACATGAAATCCAGTTTTAAATTTCCGTAGAAGAAGAAGAATGTTTTATTGTTCATTAGAATGGGCCCTCAAGAGGCATAATACAAAAACACATATAAATAAACAAAGAAAAACAGAATACAATCTAACATGACAATATACATGCTCATGTATAACTCAACAAATAAGAATGAGTGCACTCAAATGCAACCATGACGAGGTTTCTGCAAATTAATTAATATGCATTTATCAACATTATGATGATTTATTATTAACTTGTTCATACTATTTTTCTGTCTTCCGTATGCCTTATAAACATATTTTTCGATTATATACATAAGTAAGTGTTATAAAGGCTGCAAGCCTTAGGAGACTAAAAGGATTCCCATCAAAATTTAAAAATAATTAATATCGTCTACAACAAATTTGAACAAAACATCCACTTTGGCCTTTTTGTCCCTTTTCTTAAAAAACAGGCGGGTCAGTGTAACCAAAAAATATCCCAGCCTTCCTTTTGTGTCAAGGAATTTATTAAAATTTCATAAGTTATTGACCGAAAACACAAGTGTCTACAGACGACAAAGACAAACCATAATACCAATAAATGTGAAATTCGTTTTATAAAGTGTTCGTCAAGGTTGGTCATGTCGAATGTGTTCATTTTTGATTTTATCAATATAAACACTGGATTCTAAGTGCGACAGAAGCATTTCCTTATTTATATAAATAGCTGTGATGATTTGTATAGATGCGACATGATGAGATGCCTTAAACCCCTCTTACACTACACGAACGAACGTCGAACGTATAAAAATAAATTATATTTCCGTTCTTCTCCGTTCATATACGTTTGTCGTCCGTGCATTATCCGGTGAACACGGTACAAGTACGGTGATGTCCGTTTTGTACGGTGAAAAATTTTGAACATGCTCAAAACTTGGAACGGACATCTAAAGCAAAAAATGTCCGGTGAATATACGGTAGGCTTACGTTTTGTTCGGTTCTCATGCGTTGTATATACGTTATCCATTCGTTACTTGTCTGTCTTGCATACGTTCATGTACGGTATATTAAATGGATGAAACGAACTTTTACCGAAGAGATAACGGATAAACCGTAAATATATCTTGTGCAACGGCCATATAGGCCATAATCAAAAGATAATAAGCACAAACTATAAGATATAAAAAAAGAAAGAAGAAAAACAGCTAAGAACAGAAGAAATGCCCATATTTACGACCTTATGACTTCAGCTATGAGGCAACCGTAAGGAAAACCAAAATTATGGTCCTGCCAGAACGAGAGACAATTGAACCACTGAAGAATAACAGTATTTATTTGGTTGCCCTCTAGTTGGAGGCCATTAGGCCGATTATTTGAGCCATACTTTCGGTTCCTTTCTTCTGATTTTAGCGAGTCTTTTATTATTTTTTTTGCTTTGTATATTTTGTCATTTTTTACCATTTTAAATGCGGCTTTGTTTACCATTTTCACTTTGCTTAAAACGAGCTTACAACGATTGCTAATTATGTGATCATCCAATAGAAGATGCTGTGCACTACCTTTTAAAGTTGCTTATTTAATTTAGTAATTGCAAGACTTATGCAGTGTTTGTTTAGAAGGTTTTCTGTAACCCAATAGTTCTTTTCATAGGACATTCTCTTGCTTTTCTATTCTGTGACATTTTGGGAAAATTAATTTAATTGGTCAAGCACGCCGTAATTTTTATCTGTGTAAAATAAGTTGTTGAGCGGTCAAAAGACACAGGTTTAATATAGCAAAGAAAACAAGAAACACTTACAATGGCCGAGAATTACAATCACATGCCACGATCTACCCGGGAACTGCATAAGAAAAACACATAAAAAGACAAACGTAGACAACGATAGGAACTCGGGATATCCTTTTTGAAAAATCGATTGTTTTGCACAGTAATTATTCAATTCGTTTTTACTCGGTGCTCGTACAGTACGTTACCGTTATAAATACGTTTTATTCGGTGCTCGATCGGTAGGGTTCAGGTGTTTGTTCGGTGAGAGTTCGGTTTATTCGGTACCAGGACTGTGCATGTACGGTGTACTTACTGTATACCTCCGGTTTTTGTGCGTTTTCACTGTAATTCGTGAACGAACAAAAATATTTACCACCGTACAAAATGATTTTCATCCGTTCCTCATACGTTTGTGTTATACAGTGTAGTGTAAGAGCGGCTTTATTTATATGTAAAAGTGCAACTAATAACCAATACTTATGATCTCAATTTCAGCTAGCTGTTACATTTGTCCTTTTTTTTGTTTGTTTGTTTGTTTGTACAAGGACGTATATATAATATGTAAATATACGTCCTTGGTTTGTACAAAAGCTATGAATTGTTGTGTCCCATTTTTGTTGACAGGAACATTTTTTTTATCAAAATTTGAAGTTGTTGTCATATGTAATTAGAATAGCGTTATACTCTCACACTCTCATGGAAATTGGTTATATTGTCGTCCGAAGACAATCCAATAAGAGGTTAAAGGTTCTAAATGTTAAGTTTCTATCTATTCTCTAGTATTTTTTCACGTTTGTTGTTTACTTGCCATTTTCTGCTCTATCTGAAAAAGGAAAAAAAGCCAATATTTACCAGATATAGCTCAATAATGTAAATACCAGAGACATTTAAATGTGTTTTATATGTCTCTGTAAATACGAAGGTTGTACAAAAAAATCTCCATTTCTCTTTTTGAACAAAAATACAGAACTGATGTTTCTTTTGACCGTGTTACTAAAGATATCCGATTAGCAACATGCAAAAATTGATAAATTGTGTTTTTGGACATGTTTTGAAGTTATCGAATGAAATATTAGTTGCACATTTTAAGTGTAAATTGAATTATTGTTCACACCAAGGGACTAATTTCTTACTCCATATGTCTATGACAATCAATACATTAATCAAATTTAACAATAGTGGTTTCGTGATAGATAGTATGTTTATATTGCTTCTGAAATGAACACGAAATAGACCACCTGCTATGTTTAAATACGAATTTTAGCTATTGTAATAAACTTTTTCCTGAAGTCCAAGAAACGGATATTTCCTTTCTTTTGGGTTAATACTGGTTCATGCTTTGTTCGAGTAACGTCAAAACATATTTTCCATGGTATTTTCAAAGGAGTTTTGTTTAAACAATGGTCTGCTTTACTACCTATCTTTCAATGTGTTTTAAGCGAATACATCGACACACGACTACCGAAGCAAAAATGAGGAAAGGGAATTCCAAAATAAAAAATCCAAAATCTAGCCTCTTCATATCAAACACGAATTGAGACAGCACCACAAAGACAAAAAATGAACTGTTTTTAGACTTGCATATTACCTGGAAAAATATACACCTACAAGAAGAGAACGTGCAATCATATACATAGACAGTTGTTACTTTTACAAAGCATTTTAAGGGCTATCTATTGAACAACCATTTTGAAGTCTGGATGTCTTAAATTAGCCATCTGCAGAACAGACTACGTAGCCGTAAGTTTCGTTTCGTTCATTTCCAATTTGAGTTACTGATAAGACAATTTTTTTCTTTTTGTATTTGTTACTTGAAATGGCCAAATGCTTTTTACCACCATGTTTGATTGATGATGCTATCCTATATACTTGGCTTCCTCTAGCTTAATGGAGACAAAGGTTTTCTGAGGTGCCTTAACAGATTTTATTTGAAATCAATGGACCGTAAGTGGAGTACTTTCTTACTTCAAATATTCAAATAATTTTTATTGACACCTCAATGTTGTTTAATCTTTAAACTAACGAAAAATATAAGTATGGAAACTTCGCCGTTTGTATAGGTAAAAAAAAACATAGGTAATCAACGATTACAAAGTTCGCCTCGTTATGGCACATTGTCAGAGATACATGCATATGCAAGTTTACATGATCCTAACATGTACAGTGACTGAGATCTGAACTCTTCAGTAAATTTGGATTTAGTCAATCAAGTAGAAAATATAGGTCAAAGTGACCTAATTTTGCCTGGATGCTGACCTTCCGACAGAGATACATGCATATGCAAGGTTACATGATCCTAACATGTATAGTGACTGAGATCGGAAAGTGGACCTAAACTTGAATGAAAGTCATTCAAGCAGAAAATATAGGTCAAAATGACATAATTTTGCCAGGGTGCTGACCTACCATCAGAGATGCATGCATATGCAAGGTTACATGATCCTAACATGTATAGTGACTGAGATCTGAACTCGAACGTAAACTTGAATGTAAGTCGTTCAAGCGGATAATATAGGTCAAAGTGACCTGATTTTGCCTGGATGTTGACCTACCATCAGAGATGCATGCACATGCAAGGTTACATGATCCTACCTAATTCGAATAATTCAATCCCTCTCCGTATCCGATTCTCTCCTTCTTCGAGTTAATGAAGCGATCGTAGCGAGTGGAATATAACGACTGGATTATCCGGGTTAGATCCTACCATGTATAGTGACTGAGATCTGAACTCAGACCTAAACTTGAATGCAAGTCGTTCAAGTGGAAAATATAGGTTAAAGTGACTTATTTTGCCAGGATCCTGACCTACCATCACAGATGCATGCATATGCAGTGTTACATGATCCTACCATGTACAGTGACTGAGATCTTAACTCTTCAGTAAAATTGGATATAAGTCAATCAGGCAGAAAATATAAGTCAAAGTGACCTAATTTTGCCTGTATGCTGACCTACCATCAGAGTTGCATGCATATGCAAGGTTACATGGCCCTAACATGTATAGTGACTGAGATCTGAACTCGGACGTAAACTTGAATGTAAGTCGTTCAAGCGGAAAATATAGGTCAAAGTTACCTTATTTTGCCTGGATGCTGACCTACCATCAGAGATGCATGCACATGCAAGGTTACATGATCCTACCATGTACAGTGACTGAGTTCTGAACAGACATGGGGTAATCGTAATCGGTATTCGTATTCGATTGTAATTAATTACATTTTTTTAAAGTATTCGAAAGTATTCGAATACATATGTCAATTTCGATTACTTGTAATCGAAAATATTCGAATACAGGACAAAAAATGTGAAGTAATTATAATTACTTTTCGATTACTTTTCGAATACATGATAACACTGACGCCCTTTCAATAGACCCATTCAAAACAGTATACAGAATACCAAAATTGCATAATAGACAGTAATTTTTTTTCTGAGTTTTCTGTATAAAAAATAAATTGTCTTAAAAAATATTTGATGTAAAAATAATATAATATAAATGTTAGAGTATTTCTGTCATATAACTGAAATAAAAAAGTCTAAATTTGTTTTAAAGATCAATACCACGAATTAAAACATATTGAAATTTGTTTTACAATGAAAGAAAACCATGTACACAAAAAGTGAATAGATCAAAATTACTTAACTAATACAAGGAAATAGTCACTTTAGTTATGGAAATGAAACAGTAAACATGTTTTAATCTTGGAAATCACATTTTGAAATTCCTGATGATTTTCCTAATAGTGGAACTGTTAAAGTGAAATGCAGATATTGCCAAAAAAAAAATATATTTCTGGCAATGTACATGCCACATCAAATTTCTCCACACATATCAAGGAAAGAGATATTTTGTTTTTAATATTACCAATATTACAATTTTAGTTTACGTAGAAATAATGGTACAAATACATGGTAGCTTCTGTTTAATCTTAGATAAACACACTATGGTGAATTTCATACAACAAATATCAAAATAAATTGATTGTTAAATAGGAAATCCGTATAAAAACACAATAACTTTTTCATTAACTCATAATACACTAGAAATGTAACAGACAAAAAAAAATATTTGATTAAGAAAATTAACACCTTCCTTTAATCTTTTTAAAAACAACAATTATTATAAGTCTATCATATAAACATGTCATAATGAAAACATACCCTCGAGTCATTAATAACCACCTTTTAAGTGTCAAAGATCATTATGATTAGAGCAATGAAAAATCAAATTTGATATTGAAAATAAAACTGTTCAATATTTTCGTTAAATAATAGGTTAAAAATAAGATTATTTTTTTTATAGATAAAACACAGAAAAGGTGTAGACTGGGGAATGACACTTTCCTAAAACAAATGATGATCAAGTGTAATTCCAAATGCATGTAGTTAAACCGACTTACTGTGTAAACTGTTACTTTGATTGATTGTCAATTTGTATTTGGTGTACATATGTTTGAATGAAATATCTTCAATATTATTTTGTTTTCTTTCCAAAATGTCCTTGTTCCAAGCCCTGACATTTACAAAATAAGATGTATTCGAAATGTAATTATAATTACTTTGTGTAAAGTATTCGATTGTAATCGAATACACAGAAAAAAGTACTGTAATCGAATATTATTCGAATACACAAAAATATGCTGGTATTCGAATATTATTCGATTACTGATTACAGTAATCAATGCCCATGTCTGGATCTGAACTCAGATCTATATTTAAATGCAAGTCGTTCAAGCGGAAAATATAGGTCAAAATGACCTAATTTTGCTAGGATGCTGACCTACCATCAGAGATGCATGCATATGCAAGGTTACATGATCCTACCATGAATAGTGACTGAGATCTGAACTCGGACGTAAACTTGAAAGTAAGTCATTCCAGCGGAAAACATAGGTCAAAGAGACCTAATTTTCTTGGAGGCTGTGAGATAGCCCAAGATGCATCTGTATACAAAGTTTGCTGATCTACCAAGATATATACCTAAATGCGGACATAGACGCGGACGCCGGGGGTACTCCAATTGTCCTCCTCAACTTCGTTGAGGCGAACTAAAAATTAAAATCAAAGCTCCGATGGAGCTGAAATTCGAAAGCCTCGAAAATCTAGATACCTCAAGAACTCGTAGTCATCGAAAGAACTGCTATATAGAAAAAAATAGATATTTTTCGGCTGGATTTGAACCTCTTCTATAATAAGCAGGGGTTCAAATCCAACCGAAGACCTTGCTGGATTTTCCGATGTTAACAGGTTTTAAAAAATGATTTTTATCACTGTTGACATTCGGAATCATATATTCTACCTTTGCAGCTCACCTTACCAACACATTATCATTCATATATAGAAAATAACTAATTTAAATGCTTAATTGGGAAATTAGTGAACTGATTCGATCAGCGCTAACAGAAAGTTAAATTTATTAAAAGTGAATAAAAACACAAGTTATTCCGAAATTACGTTAAAATAATCGAAAGGAGTGATTGCATTTTTTGTAAATAAATATTCTGGCCCCAGTTATGGTGAAAACTGAACCTCCCTGAGAATAGATAAATATTCTGATTTCCAGCTTCTATCTACATTATGGTAAAACCAACATCTATCTACAGTGTGGTAAAACCAACATAAAAAATCTTGCCTTTTTAAAGAAAGTATATGAATAAATTTTCTGGTTGCAAAGTTTTGGAAAAATCATAAACATAACATACTAAGTATGTTATATTAAATACTATGTCGGTGCCTTTTTCTATTCGAATACATATATATGTATAACAAAGTAAATTTGATTTCTGAATATGCGCATTTCGACAACTTATGTCTCTTCCGTGCAGATAAAATTCAAACATTTGGAAATCCATATACCGAAACATATGTAAACTCTGAAACAGAACAAATTACCAATATAATCTAAAAAAGAAAGTAAAAAATCAGCTAAGGACAGTGCTATGCAAGAGGGAGATACTCCTTAGATTTAAACAAAATTTCATAAACTTAGATTCCAAATTAAATCGGTTTTCGGGCCAGCACAGAAGCACTGGCTACTGGGTTGGTGAATACCCTGGGGGACTAACAGTCCACCAGCAGAGGCATCGGCCAAGTGGTTATAAATAACAAAGTACTGAAATTTATTTCTGTATATGCGCATTTTGACAACTTATCGCTCTTCAATCCGTATACCGAGTATCCCCACCATTCAAACCGGTAACCCGAGGCTGTTATTAGTTTATTTCGACATTACATAGAAAACATTGAGCCGTGTGTTGTATTTCTCATTTGGGTCTTTATTAGCATTGTGAGTTATCTTAAGAATGGGATACAAATTGTCGAAATAATACTATGAACAATTTATTTGAATTGCAATTGCGATTCATTGAGTTAAAAAACTGGTAAGATCATATTTGTTTTTTCATATTGTGAAAATGCATACCAATGTTTAGAATTTTTGAGTCCTATTATCTATGAAATCAGGAACATTTCAATGCCTTTGTTATTAATTTGTCAACTAATCAATATATTTGCTAAGAAAGTAATAAAATATACAGACGAGTGATAGATTTATGTTATAGAAGACAATAAATGATAAATTAATTACGTAATAACTAGACAAAAGATAAGACAAATATACATTTATGAATTTTCATGTTCTAGGATAATTTACCATCTGCTAGTGAATTTCCCAGAAGACATATCTGTCAGACTAAAATGTTTCAACTAATTCTCGCATGTATATTTTTTGCAAAAATATAAAATATAGTGAGATACTTTTTTGATATAAATACTCCACTTTGATTTGGGTAAATCGTCTTCGTGCTAGCTTACTTTTTTTACGTATTTCATTTTGAGTCGATCTCTTTTTAATATATAGATATTACCTGTGTCTTTCCAACTGCAATTTACCAAATTTACCAGTTTGTCTCACTTACATTTACCCTTGTATGCCGAAGTGATATTAAACATTTATTTTCTGTTCCATTCTCCCACCTACCGTAGTGTCTTTCACACTGATATTTTCCCTTTTCTTTGGTTTGTATCACCCATGTTGAAATTAGCATGGATATATGCTTATCCCTGTCACGTTGATATTTGCTCGTGTCTGTTTCAGTATCATTTACATGTACCCGTCACTTTGAGATTGATCAAAGTTCTGTTATGATCATTTCTTTTGTTATTCAAGACAATTTAATTCTTGTAAATGCTTTGGACTATTCCATTCCTTTGATTCTCTCGATTTCGAAACACTTTATCTGATAATTTACCTCAAAATTTACCCCGAATTATTTACCTCCAATAATTACTTCTACCTCATTAATTTTATGTATATCCATTCATATGTCGTATTCCTAACTTTGACCTTCTGTTCTGTTTCGCCTAAATATTTCATTTAGGAAAAATGTCCCGGTACAACGATCGAACCCGCGCTACCTTTCTGAAATACGAATAAAAAGTAAACAAATATCAGAAACACGTTCAATATGAAAGAAAACTTTTCGTATGTGGGACAAAAAAAAATTAACTAAATGATATATATATCCTAAATAAACTGATAAGTAAACATGAGTAGAAGATTCTATTTCAATGACAGGATATCGGTATTTATTTTTAGATGTATAAAATTTTGTCTTTTTCATATTTGACGGTATTTTCATATTCGACGGTCTTAAAGTCAATGGTCAAGATCACTCCTTTTCCTACAAAGCGCTTTAATTACATTCTTTATTAATATGCCTCGTATGTAATTCATACTTCACACCTGGTTTCGGGAAATTTAAGCAAATATACTAGGCAAAGTGCATTTTTCTGCAACGGTTTCTGAAGAAAATGAATATGGATTTTTTTCTTTAAATCTTTCGATTCGGGTTTTTTTCAACTTTAACCTTTTTGAAAAAAAACAACGGCAGTAGAAAAACGAAGAAACAAAGTAAAAGATTACATAAATCAAAGTCCAGAGACAAGACAAAAGCAAGAACGCCAGAAGACGGAAGACCAAAGACATTGCATGCTCACAAAACACACAAACACTATATATACAACACAAAAAAACTAAAGCACTAACAGTGTGAACTCTCAAAAAAAAGTGTGACATCAGGTGCTCCGGAAGGGTAAGCATGTCCTGCTCTGTATACAGCACCCGTCACACTGTCAGTGGGTCAATCCAGGGTAAAGTCAAAACCGATAATGTCTTATCCTGGAAGACGTTAATCTAGCTGAAAATTTCAATTTTCATTTGTGACACTGACATTTCATATCTATCTATGATGTCGTGATGACGCTCATAGAATATTTCTGAAGGACGAAAGTAACAACGTCTGAACATATCCCTGACTCAGCAGTTTTTTGTGACAGTGCTTTTGCAAAATGTCAGATGATGTTTTGTGACATCATAGACAACATACAGCAATGTAGACGGAAATCTGCTTTTCTATGTTGCTTTTCAATATAGAAATTTTACTGTGGAATACAAAATGACAGATGTCCCTCCTTTTTCCAATCGGAAAATAGAATACGTTAAAATGCAAAGTCGGTAATAACGCGTTTGGGATCAAGCAGTTATAGGGCCTGTAAGTCTCGTACAATTATGGAACTTCCGGGATCAAAAATTGCACCCGGAAGTTACATTTCAAACAGAATATATGACGTTTCAAACAAAAATTTGAACGTCACAATCCTAAGACGTCATGTTTTGGCGGGAAGCGTTTTCGAATTGTCTGTTTATCGTGGATTCTCGTGAGAATGACGAGACTTACAGACCCTGTTCGTGTAACTATGGCAGAGACAAGGGAAAAGAATATAAGTATATTCTTCCTGGAACTTGCAATATTTCGGGAATTGTAATGATATCTAAACAACACACGGGTAAAGATATTTGCCTTCAACATCGTTAATGCCTTCGGCTGCGGGTCGGTCATTATCAATGCCTCAGTTTATATCCCTGTCATTGGTGTAGTCCAGATATGACAATGTCCTTTTATATGTAGCATTGTACAAGAAAAACTTCACAAATTCCATTGCATTAATGTATAGTATCAGATCATTTAAAAAAATGTATTCATAAACATTATCAGAAGGGAAAGAAAATTAAACAACAGTAAATAGAAAGCCAACACCTTCTTGAGTATAAAGAAATTACGAATGCGGTGTCAGAAGTGGAGGATCTACTGTCATACTTTCATAAATACTGCATCCATAGTTCCAAATTGGATTCCTGGTATCGTAATTTCAGTTCTTTCTTTCTTTTTTTATTTTTATAAGAATTTGGGGACTCTTTTTTTCACAGTGAAATATATCCGAAATGCAACCTAGGAGTCCGTTACATTACATGTTTATCTGAAAAATCATTCCAAATAAATGAAATTGAACATTTTGAAGGTACAAATTAATGTATAATTAATTTCCGGAAATTATTACTGCATCATACTTGTCATGCCATTCCGTCGTACTAGTATTTCAGCGTTAGAGCTGGATATTTTCGACTGCTATCCAATAAACCAGTCATGTTTCTACAGAAAATCAGGAACATCTCAACAGTTTTTGTTATTAATTTTGTCACGTAATCAATAGATCCACTCGTAGAGCAATAAAACATACACCAAAGTGACAGTGTTACTTACAGAAAACAATAATTTCTTATTACTTACGTAATAACTAGACATTAGATAAAACCAATATATATCCATATTTATGACGGAGAGGAAAACAGAACGTTGCTTAAATCTCAAATTCTAGCAATTTTTGGTCCGTTCATCATGAATTTTTGACAAAGATAAGAAATATTTTATATGTTTTTTTATGAGGTATTGAGCTTAGGGTATTGCCTATAATGTCTGTGTTTCTCCCCTTTTTCTCTCTGTGTTTCTTTCACTATTTTACGACCTGTCGGTGGTTTCTACCGGACACCTCCGAAATGGAAGAGGGGTTGGGCACCATAAAACCGGTTAAACCTAACATTTTTTTTAAATGCCTGTTCCAAGCTGGAACCGTAGCGGTCTACATTTTTCTGGTTAATTGTCGTTTTTTCCCTTTGACAATTACGTTCGGTAATTTTGTTTATTCTCCCAATGCCATATGCTAACATTTCACTTGAAATACAAAATTTTCGTAGCCTATTTCAGGAAATGTCCTGCGAAAATGACAGATGGCAACAAAACCACGCTAGAGAAACTCTTATACTGCAATATTGTTTATTAAATGAAAATGTTCCTGGTATGTGTTGAATCAATATATATGAAATTACGTGGTTTTAGTTGAAAGCCACATTGTTTATCTTGAGTTTATGTTCTTGTATCTGTTCAGTGGATTGTTTATCTGGAGTTTATGTTCTTGTAACTGTTCAGTGGATTGTTTATCTGGAATTTATGTTCTTGTATCTGTTCAGTGGATTTTGTGTCTGGAGTTAATGTCTCTTACTGTTTGGTGGCCATTAGCATTGAGTCTCAAACGATATATACTTGCCCTGATTCAGTACAAAGTCTGATGCTAAACATAAGCTGCTTGAAGAAAAAAAATATTGTTTTTTTTGTTATGGATATCAGAATGGCACTTTTCCTATAGGGAATGTTGCTGAAAAAAATAGCCACATTTTTCCCATTGTATATAGTCTATTCTACAATTCTACCAGTTTGGGATTTAGTAACGACCTAAACATTTCTTCTTGTTGACTAAACTATTGAATGGAATAAAAATGCCTGTATGCCTCATGGTAATTTTCACGATATTAATTTACGATGTGTTATATCTGAATTGTTCCGAATGACATTAGAGGAATATAAGAGAACAGATAATGTGTTAATTAACTGACCCGAGATTGATTTCCAGAAGAAAATCTGGAAAATCTTTTATTCAATGAGCTAATACAACTTTAGAACCCAATGATATCGTCCCATCTCTTCTATTCATTTTGTTGTTTCATATACTTTTCAGAAAATTAATTTACACTTTTGAACATTTATCCTTCTTAAATCCAACTGAAATGATGTAGAAAGATGTACTGGAAGATCAAATTAGGGGCTCCAAGGACCTTGTTTGCTCACCTGGTTTCAACTCTGCCTAACCGTAACACGTGTCGACAATTATATTTAGTTTAACGATATGATGTCCTAGGTTTCATGATGAGTGAGACTTGTAAATCGCTTGTTATCAACTCAGCTTTTAATAACACATGATAATAAAAGAGCATCAGCGAGTTTATTGTTATTTGTAATTAAAAGGCGAGAGTTGATAACAAGCGATATAAACAGACTCAAGATTGTGAAACCTTTTTCTTTTATGATAAATTTCATTTGTAAACTCTTCTCTTGTGTTCTCCCAATTATGTTAAGCTTGGAGAATTTAGTTTGTTGTGTTTGTCGATACATTGAATTTTAATTATGTACTTATAACTTAACCTTTTAATACATGTAAATTTTAACAATCAATGTTATTCATTGTAAAGTAGAAATCATAATCAGCGAGAAGTATTGTAGATGTAGGAACTATGTTGCACAATAAGTAAATATACACATCATCCAATAGCAATGACGAGTACATGGTTCTGCGCTGGTGACAAACCTGTGTATCTATTCAGAAGGTTGAGTTAAATTGTAATTAAAGTTTTAAACATTTATGTTAAAATTCATTATCTTACTCTGATTTTTTTTAATTTTAGTATGAAATTGAAGTTAGTTGCATATTCCCTATGCCAGATAGTGAGGTAGACCTTGCAACGTATATGCATACACTAAAATGTCTGATCTGATCTCCTCTGGCACTTGCATTGTAGGAGAATGAACCCATACCCCATACAACCTATGGTTGACCTATCATTTTCAATATCAACCACACTGAACTGCTCATGAAAAATTAATGTTGAACCATGAAATGGGGTATCTTATCTGACAAACCGAAAATGCAACCATGTCATACCCTATATGGCTGAATCATATGTACTGACATATTCGTGAAAAATTAACACCGTTACCATGAAATGAGACAAAGAATGAAACATTTAAGTTTTATCACAATTTTGGGAAAATCAGAGTTATGGCAAATGTGGAGTAATGTTCTCGGTCATTTCTATTATCTAGGGTTTCAACACTTGTACAGTATTTAGAAACTCTGTAGTTAGGTTGCCGATTTGCCCTGATATAACAAAATTATATATTTGTTGATGAATTGACGAATTCTTCAGTTTCTTAATCTTATTTTAAACCAAATTTATTTAAAAAGATGGTTTCATATTAACTTAAATTTACTACATTTAATCGAATTCTGATGGTTTGTGTTTACCATAACTAAATCGGAAAATATTTTTGTTTTTAACCTTGATTAAATGTATGATTGCATATTCTTTTGGAAATGTGTTTGATTTTTCCTTATTGGTAAAAACTATCATTTGAAGACAAAAAACAATACAGGAAGTAATCTGTAACTTGTGGTTTTCTTTGAAGATCTCATCTTTTTGAATAGTATTTGCTCCTCAAACTTTTGGCTATCATATTTTCAAATTTTGGCATGCATTTTATTTTTTTTTTTTGTAACGTCCATATATTATTCTGACCACCTGTTAATAGAACCCATATCTCACGATTTTATGATGCGAAGTTTGTTTGTTTTTTTTTTATACCCCCGATCCGTAGGAGAGGGGGTATACTATTTTACCCTTGTCCGTCTGTCTGTCCGTTCGTCCGTCTGTCTGTCCGTCCGTCCGTAACATCTTTCGTCGAGGATTTCTCAGCTTGTGTATGTAGTAATGATTTGATATTTGGTTTGAAGCTTAAGTATGATGAGTTGTATCGTGTCTCCCCATTTCAAGTCCGTAACTCATCTACTTCCTGTTTGACGATAACTTTGATTTTTTCC